>SEYY01000256.1:227958-242958 GCA_009176605.1 Armadillidium nasatum
CTATTACCATCAGATTCTCATGACTTAACTGGAGAATATACAAATAATCATGTGCTTGGAATACTGATATTTATGAGCTTCAGAAAGACATAGCCACTTGGATGGTATTAACGTTGTTTTAAGTAAAGGTGCTACCAGTTGTTGCTTGTCCTTTTTCAACTCTATATGCCTTAATCCTAATTACGGCGAATATGGTGCGTGGGTGCTTGTCAGATTTCTTTCACTGTTCATCCATGTCTAATGCTCTCAAATTATTCTGTATTGGTAGTTATCAGTGGGACGACTTTTTTAACCTGTCATTAGTGGTATTTCTTATGAATTCTGTTATATATTTTACCCCTATACCTACTTTTCAGCTGCTCTTTTAAGGCTGTTATCATGCTAACGAATCGATTCTTTTTATTTGTGTTACATGGTGGTATAGAGTTCATAGTAAGTTTCAGAACCATTTAAGTACTTTATCTCTCTCAATCTGGATCTTTCTAAATCCTTGTGGGAACGCCTTAGCCTTGTACAATCCCCCCCCCCCCAAAAAAAAAAAAAAAAAAAAAAAAAAAAAAAAAAATTACCGTATTTTTTTTTTTTTTTCAGGCCTTAGCATCTGGAAGGAACTGCCTTCAAGGTCAGCCGCTTAATCTTTGCGTAGTTGTAGGGCTTCCCGGAATTATGTGATCTTGTGAACAATCCATTGTAATATAAGGGTTTTCTCCGTGCACGTGCACTGTGGGCTCCACCAAGAAGTTGTTGACACGGTTCAGAGATCAGTGAGGGATAATGGCCCACTGCCGCATTAGGGATTATTTTCTTGAAAACGGTTTAAGGTGTCTGCCGGAGATGGAAACTAAAGGACGGGGATATAAGAGGCCTCATGGAAGAAAGATCAATTTGCTCTGTCGTATCGTCAGATAGAATAAGATTGTTGCTGCGGACTTGAGTTTACGATGTTATAATGATCTAGTAATGGTAACTCGAAAATTAAAGTTCACCTTTCCTACTTGAAACGATTTATAGACGAGAGTGAATGGATGCAACGAGATGTTGATACAGGAAGTGGTGCCCGTGTTTTAGCGTTTAAACGTTGGAAGACCTGTGTTGAGACACCAATGAGAAATTTTGTGAAATTCTTAATATCCAATCTGTATTGGGGGATGCTACTGAGCCTCCCCACAACAATGAGAGGCGTAGGTTAAAGTCACCTAGGACTAGCTTTGGCGTTCTAGAGACTACTGAACAAATCTACAAGATTTTTGGTATATTTACAGCAGGATGTTAGAAATATTGAGCACAGTGTAATTTATGATTCTAGGTGGACTCTAGCTGCCACAGCATGTAATGAAGTTGAGAGAGGAAGTGGAGTGAATAAGACAGATTCACGAAGTAGAATCACTTCCTCCTACCTTTCTGTCGTTAGTTTACGATTCAGGGACATATGGGGGTCCTGTACCTTAATTAATTATAAACGGAATAATACCATAAGGATTTTCGAAATGGGGAGTGTCAGCCTGGTGTGTGGTGTTCTTGATTAATTTCTCAAAGGGCTTTCAGCGGCAGAGCAGGGCTAGATACATCAACAAGAGATAGCTCCGAACCTAAAACCCAGTGAAATAGAGCCACTTCTCCCAATATGACGACTACATCTAAATAATGTTTCAATTATTTATTTCTGAACGGGACTCTGGCGTCAATCTTAGGTTGCCATATAAGTGAAAAGTTGTCTGCAGAGTCCATAGTGGTATACTAGTAAGTTTCAGAACATTTGAGTACTGATGATGAAATTCGTTTCTAGGAGGCGTGTTTAACAGCAGCGTAGAATGGGCAGAACTCAGCTGTTCACTATTCTTCGTTCGTCCAAGCTGGTGTTCTAAGGGTCGATCACGTTTTAGCAGATGCTAGTGTGGCCTTCAGTCCGAACTGGTTCTTTTTGTTTTAATAAGCCTATAACTTGATACGCAAACGATACTTACTTCTGATCAGAGAAGACCCACTTTTTATATAAGAAATCGTTATCCCCGGAGAAACTGATGCAGGTCATTTCTGTGATGTAGTGTAATTGAGTTCATGGTTGCTTGTTATGAACCTCAGAAGCTGAATAGCAGGAAGATCAGTAGATACCCCTTCGGGTGGAGCATGTATCTTTGTAATGTGTTAATCATGAGAAAAGGGTATATGTTTTGCCAGTGGAAGTTGAGTTCGTATTTGGAGCATGGCAGGAGAATATGGGAGGACAATATAATGAACAAGAATCTTGATACCAGAAGGTGACTCCGATTCCAGTGCGGGAATCTTTTAGGGGGAATTTAAGAGTTGAGGAACATTCAAGTACAATGCACTAGAGCGATGTGCAAAATAAGAAGCATCAGTATATGTATTAGTTGTCACTTTGAAAAAAGAAAGAGGAAGATGTGACAACTTTTTCTTTCGGTTCGTCGCTTCATGAAGATCAAGCTTATGAAATGTGTACTGCTCTAGGATTTCCTTTTCCAAGGTGAAGGGACAGGATACTTGATGGGTACCCTTGCAATTAAGACACGAGGGAAGGAAGAGAGCTTCTTCATCTTGGAAGTTGGAGAGATGTACGATACTTCTGGAGGTGGTAAAATTTATGGCACTTGAAACGCCTCTGGACAGGCACATAAGGCAGAACCCTGTGCGTTGTAAAATCATGTTTTACTTTGGTTGGAGAGAATGGCACAAAGAAGGTAAGTAGAAGAGGGAATTTAAAGACATTGGTGATTAACAGGTGTCATTGTAAATGGAATACATTCGAGGTATCTAAATAGAACTCTAGAGCATAGATATCATAATGCTATTTATATCATACGGTTTGGTAGGGAAGCAAGTATTTGGCTTGGAATTCTGGAAGGCACACAGAATCAGGATTGATTCATTCTTCATTGTTGTCGTCTGTCACTCAATCGTTTGAAGTGTTGACTTTAAGGACTTTAGTGCTAACCATTTCATAAATAAGGGCAACGAATCTCCAGTTGTTCCCTAAGTCTAGAGTTGGCCAGGAAGATGAAGGGTCGAGAGCCCAATTGATGTTAAGGTTCACCTTTTTTAAACCTTTTTCTTTTTCGACTTTGTCAATGATTTCTCTTATAAGCATTCGCACCGCAAAATGTAAAGACGAATTAAATTAAAACCAACTATGAATAAATAAAATTAGTTTTTTTCCTGGGAGCGTAACAACCTAAACCGTGCCCACATCAACCAAAGAGCTCAAAACCTCCACCCCAACGCTCCACCATAGGGTGAACTGTGGGTGTGGATTCGAAACACCATCCCACCCTTTGGAATTCCGCGTCCAGTCCCTAAGTTGACAGTAATAGCCGTGTACCACAGGGCACGGTACCCGAAACCCCAAGATTTAACACCCAATTGTGAGACAGTATTCTCAAGTGATTAACAGAAATTCTACTCCCCTAGAATGGTCAACGAGCAGAGCAGATAGGGGAAAATTGCCGGGTTTTAAAGCGTTTTCTCAACCACTGGAGAATGAAGTCAAGATGGCAAAAGATCCGCGTAGGGATCGCAACGATGTTGATATGCCCTATCTGATAATAATAATAATAATAATAATAATAATAATAATAATAATAATAATAATAATAAGCTGATAGTTTTCCATGACGTTCTTTTTAAGGCAAAATTTTTTATATTTCAAAATATTTGTTTTAAAATGAATTAAAATCCTTTTGAAAGTGGGTAAAAAAAATAAAAATTAAAAATATTACTTTTATTATTGCATGTAAATTAAAACTTTTCATAAATAAGATATAGCAATATATTAAAATAGGCTTATTACTTTTAATGATAAAGAATTTGAAGAGCAGTAGCTTCAAAACGAACTTTGGTAAATACTTAAAATTATTTAAGAGAATGACATGGCATATATATATATATTTATGTACAGAAAACTTCTACAAATAGTAAGAAATATTTACAAAATTTACAAGTGTCGTAATGAAAAATACTGATCAATCTTTTCGAACCTTTTGCGAACAACAAAAGACTTGACACTACCACATATTTACCCTGTCTTTTGGAAAACAAACTTAAAACAAATTTATAACAATATTTTAAAATTTTAAACTTAAAAATAGGATTGGGAATTATAACAATAAAAATTGAAGTACGAAACTATTAATTTAAAATATTAAAAATTATTTGTTTTAAAATGAATTTTTTTTCTCTAGGACAGTCATTAACACTGAATGGCCTCTTGTTTTCGTATCAATATGATGTGATTTATCGTAACGAGGTAGATAGTTATATCTCGGATGACAACACCTCACACAGGATTGTCGTTCTATTTCTTTCATAGTTGCAATGACCATTGGCAGATATTTTCAGTTCAAGGTAATTTAGGCCATATCTTACGACAGATTAATTGCCGGGGTTTCTCTTTCTTCTGCGGCTGCTAAGACTGGAGCCAAAGACAGAAAATAGGAAGCAGAATTTAAAACGGCAGAATAAATATCTGTAGCTGTATCAGAAGAGACTACGCACCAAGCCGCATATGCCATGAAAAATTGGGTGATCATGTGAATCCAGTACAAAATTCTAAGTGTTCTTTTAGCTGTTGGAATCGAAGATGCTTCCTCCTTCATGATGAACCTTTTGCACCCTAACTGATATGTTTCAATGTATTCGTACCAATCAAGATCAGATATATCAAAGTTAAACGCTTTTTTATCAATAGGTCCAAGACTGCTGAATAGGCAACGAGTATTTTCATTTGAAAATGTCCAATCGCGTAACATGAAGTATTCCAATGCGTTTATGGCTTTTACCATTCTGTTGCACAATTTCATTGCACTGAAATCGAAATTAAGTAATATAATTATTAAAATAGTAATACTGTTATAAAAATACTTTTTATATAAAGTCAGATCACAATTAATTTAAAATGCTGTGATAATAGATACTCACATCGGTTTCTTTCCAAGTAGACGAAGAATCATGTCCCCAATGTACGATGGAATTATATTGACTATGAAGACGTGTATATTGTGAAGAGCTTTGCTAGATTTGGTTGAACCTCCAGGGTACCAAAGTGGAGAATCAAGAGGAACTTTCCATACAATCTCTCTTAAAATTGTTAACAGTTTTTCAACTACTAATGGTTTCTCGGATGTTGTGCTTGCGCAGTAGATCGGAACATCAGTGTTTGTATGCCTGCAAAGTAAAATAAATAAATAAAAATAAATATAAATACATAAATATATAAATAAATATATAAATGTATAAATAAAAAATATAAATAAAAATAAATATAAATAAAAATAAATAAAAATAAAAATAAATATAAATAATAAATAAAAATAATAATAAAAATATAAAAATAAATAAAAATGATAAAAAAATGATAAAAAAATGATGATAAAAAAAGATAAAAAAATGATAAAAAAAAGATAAAAAATTTTTTAAAAAAATGATAAAAAAATAAAATAAAATAAAATAAAATAAAATAAAAAAAATAAAATAAAATAAAATAAAATAAAATAAAAAACTAAAATAAACTAAAATAAAAAAAATAAAATAAAATAAAATAAAATAAAATAAAATAAAATAAAATAAAATAAAATAAAATAAAATAAAATAAAATAAAATAAAATTAATAAAAATATATATATAATATATATATATATTATATATATATATATATATATATATATATATATATATATATATATATATATATATATATATATATATATATATATATATATATATATATATATATATATATATATATATATATATATATATATATCATTTATTAAATTTTTTTTAGTGTAAATCTACAGGGCTCCCCACAGCTCACTGGAATGCGGCTATACCATGTTAGGAAACTAACAACAGGGGGAATCCCTAAACAAAACGGAAAACGAGCAGTATGGAAAGATTAAATTTTATTTAAAATGTTCAAAGTCAACAGGAAATCAAAAACTCGATCACTCTGAAACTAAGCAGAATCGACTAGGATATATGCCAGGCAACGCCGGCGAGGTAAATGGACCACATCAGTCCAGTCAACCAAGAGATTAACAACCAAAAGAGGGGAACAGGCGGAGATAAACGAGCAAGAAGGGGGAGCCTCACGCTCCATATGGAAGCCATGAGTAAAGTTAGCATGATCCAGACGTAATCGAGCCATGATAACCTCCAGGAGGCGATTCCGGCGACACGAAAACCGCCGGCCCGGAGTTTTGAACCACGAGTATACTCCACTCAGCAAGTTTACCAGCCAGAAAGGAAATACTGACGTACAGAAACAAATATCAATAGCTGGGAAGTGGCCCAGACGGTCAGCCAGAGGGAGGTATATGGGCACTCGATATTCTATGAGCAGCAGCATGTTTGGCCACCCTATCGGCATGTTCGTTTCCAGGAACGCCAACATGGGAAGGGACCCAACTCAACACAATAAGTTTCTTCTTTGCATAGGAAGAGCATAGACTAGTGAGTGGCAGAAACCAAAGGATTTATAGAGAGTGAAGAGGGAAAGGGTGATGAAGGGAACAGATTCATGAAGTAGAATCGCCGCCCCTCCTCTGCCATTGAATCCGCGATTCAGGGAAATGAGAGGTTCCCTGTATCTGGAAGATTGGAAAAGGTCTCGGTCGCGAAGTTGAAGTTCCTGTAAGCAAACTGCCAATGACTGATGGGCTACTAATAAACGCTTGAGTTCTTCGTAACTGGCAAGATATCCACGATAGTTCCATTGGAGGAAACAAGCCATAAAGGAAAACATCAATGATCCGGTTGATCAGTGACAATAGTCACTATGTGCTGGGACGGAACAAACGGCGCTGAGGACGTCGGAAGATCTGGTGAGCCGCTCACACACCCACTAGGCGGAATATCAAACCATGGGGGAAGAAAATCATGGAAAATCTGACAGGAGGGTTTCGTGTTAACCAGAGGAAACGGCTTCCTTAAGAGGCGGGCCAAGTCACCCTCCACATCTCGAACACTCTTCCCAGTCGGAGTACTTCCGCCAGACCTCAACAGACTGGGAAGGAAGCTGTGCCCCAGCAATAGGTGGAACATCAGAGACCGAGGAAAGCGGAAGAGAAGGACAAGGTGTAGCGGTGTCCCCGGGAGATGTAGAAGGCACATCGTCTCCACGGACGCATGAGGGAACATCCAAAACCTTATCCGACAACCCACGGATGAAGAAGAGTCAGGAGAGTTCATTGCAGAATCCGAGAAAGATTCAGAGCCACTAGAGTATTCGTCACGCAATGCAATCTTAGGTGGGGTGTGTAAAATTGGCTCGGAACTATCTAAAGGGAAACCACAGTCCCGGACCAGGCAACGTGGGCAGTTAGATCGACGAGCCAGTCTCGGTAGGTGGGAACAGGAGCTCTCATTAAAACGGGGTCTTGCTGCTTTAAAAAAAAAAATCCTTCACCCGGTAATTCGAGCGAGTAGGGATGTCTAGGAAGAGCCACGCTCAGATGCTACAAATAAAACGAAAACGAGTGCAGAGATTGCACGTGAAGTCCGACGACAGAAAAGTCGAACGGAGTGGCAGACCATGGTAGGAGAGTTGGGAGGGTAATTATCTCTTACAAGAGGAAACGACAAACCAGATGAACCTGAGGTCGGGATAGAAGGTCGACTGGAGGAATGGGAGGGCGGAGAAGGGTCAGAACACAACGAACGGAAAATAGGAGCAGTGTTAGAGACAGCATATGGACGAGCATCTGTAGCAAAAGAAAGTTGAAGAGAAGCCAACTTCTTTGCACGGCGTGTAGCCTCACGACGATCATAATTATGAATAGCGCACTGTTCAAGGATTTCTTTCTCTAAGACAAATAAGAGGCAATGTACAGAGGAAGCTGAGTGGGGACACTTCCAATTAGGACAAGATTGATCGGTGTTGCAGCTGGGGTGGAGAGAATTACCGCAAGTGGGACAGATGACCTGAGGAGACGGACAATACTTCTGGGGGCGACAAATGTGGCACTTGAAATACTGTCTTGGGAAGGGTACATAGATCCTAACCATGTACATAGTAAAACCAAGCTTGACCTTGGTCAGAGGGAAAGGCACAGAAAAAGTTAATAGGAGTTGAGGGTTAAGCGTTGAGAGGGTGTCCTTATAAGGAGGGAACCGATAAACATTGGTGATTGGCATGATTTGTTTTTGCAAATGAGTAAGAATAACACCCAAAGTATCGGAACAATTCCGGAGCGTAGATAGTTCCATTAGATGTGTTACGGATATAATCAGGTTTAGAAATGATCGGAATGTTCCCCAGATGTAACAGGGAAGTAAGTACCTGGTTCTGGGTTCTGGAGGTAGCACGGACCAAGATGGAACCGTTCCTCATTGGCGTCGCCTGAGGCTCAGGCATTCGAAGAGCAGCCTCTAAATCATCCCTAAGGATGAGCTGGCTTATCCCAGTAAGTGAACGCGACGTTGTCTAATGGAAATAAAAATAAAGCGGGTATAAATTAAGAACAGGGACCCCTGGAGGAGGGTCCGAGAAAACTACCGATAGAGTTTGAGAATATAAACGACGATAAGAGACCCAGGGGGCGCAGAGGCTCAAAAGACGACAGACGTGCGACGTAAGTGAGGGAGGTGGGCGGAGAGGCCAGTACAGAATCCGCTGGTCTTGACAGAGTAACCTTAGAAACGGTACCATGATGGAGCACTATAGGTTAAGACGAAGCTCCAACCATTTCATCAACAAGGGCATCAAAACCCCTGTTAGAAACTGGGCCGGATTGTACCCGAAAAGGGTCGGGGAGGGAATCCGACTGATGTTGAAGTTCTTTCTTTGCAACTTTAGTTCGTTTTTTATTTTTAGTCAAAAGGGTAACTCCGAGAACAAACACACCGCAATTGAAAAACAAATAAATAAAACCAATGATGCATAAAGAAAATAAGACATCTTGAGAACGTAGCTACAAAAACTGCACCCATCACACGCACAGAGCTATACACCACCTTTCCCAAAACCCCTCCTCAAGAAGAGGGTAGAAGGTGTGACTTCAGAAAAGCCTCCCAGAACTCCGCGTCCAATCCCTAAGAGAAAACCCACTAGCCGTGCACGACACGAAACTGAGGCGAAGCCCAAGTGCGGGACAGCCTCCTCAGTAGTTAGCCAAGGTTCGGGTCACCAACAATAAGCGACCTGAGAAAGGCGAGAACAACCAGTTTTTGAACTGTATCCTAATCCACAGGGAAAGGAGTGCGAGATGAGCACAAGACAAGCACAGAGACTACAGCCCAACATTTACCAGGATTCAGCAGGGAACAGGGGAGATTCCCATTAGAGAGAACAAGATTACGTAGTGAAATAAGTACAGAGAATAGAGGAAAATGGACAAAAACTGGGTAAATGGCGGGGAACGAAATCTAGAAACCAAACTTAAAAATAAAAATAAATAAAAATAAAATAAAAAGAAATAAAAATGAAAACGCCAAGGCCAAAGAGATTAATAAAAACAAAGTATGAGAGGATGAAGAAAAAATCGAAAGGAACAAAGAAAAACTAAAGTTGGAAAGAAATTTTTCGCAGAGACCATTCGAAAATGACCTCCGAGCTCCTCTATCAAGACAAGGTGGTTTCGTTCACGGGGGAGACCATTTAATAATAATTAATAATAATAATAATAATAATAATAATAATAATAATAATAATAATAATAATAATAATAATAATAATAATTAAAAAATAAATATAATATAATTATATTATATATATATATATATATATATATATATATATATATATATATATATATATATATATATATATATATATATATATATATATATATATATATATATATAATATATATATATATATATATATATATATATATATATATATATATATATTATTTATTAATTACGTACTTATAGTGCTTACTATCGGTATTCCATGCAGCTGCAATCATTAAATTGATAGGAATATCGACCGGAATGAAGTCGAGTCTTATGTTCATTCATTGATGTAGAGAGATCGAAGGAATCCTTTCCCCATTCCAACTAAAAGACCGGTGAATGCGAACATGTTATCCACCCATCCAGGGATAGGTTCCCGCCAAGCTCCACAAACTGTTCAGAGAAAGAGAAATGAAAAAAAAAAAAAAAATTCACAGATGTTTTACTCATTTCGAAGAGGAATGAAATGCTTAAATTATTTTTTGTATATTTTTTTTTTTTGTAAAATAAATTTATATTATATTTTATTTCCATAGCAACACTTTCTTAATGGATCATGGGTCATAAGACGTTTTGGTATGTCGTGATCCCTTATGAAAATACATTTATCATAGTTATGGATAGAAAAATTCAGTTTCAGTAAAAAAAAAAAGATTCCTTTGTAGCATTCAGTCAATAGTAATATAAGCAATAATAATATGAACTATAATAATAATAATTGATAATAGAAATCATAAATGATAATATAAATAATAATTATTTTAAATTATAAAGAAAACCAGCTTCTTCCTTCTTTTAAAATTGTTCGGCAGCAAAATTAATAATGAAATCCTCCAAGAATCAAGAAGACAGCTGATGCCATTTCAGCTACCAGTTTACTTACCAGAGTCTGACTGTACGTCTACATTTACTGGTTCCGCGGCTGATTGACTGACAGATGGGGCATACCAGCGTTTGCCCCTACCATTTTAAATTCGGAACTCCTCATGTGAAGCTCAAAAACTTACATCTACTTTCCGGCCAGACTGCAGTTTGATATACTTAAATATTACAAAAACTACTAAACGTACGTTAAAAAGGATAATATTTTTGAAACCCTTTGCGTATTTTGAGTAATAAAAATTGGGAATTTAAAAAAAAACTAATTTTAATAAGTACGTAATTTATAGTTTTTTAATACGCTTCGCAACATCGTACGCCTGACAGCGTCTCTCTTTCTGAGAAAAATTTCGCGATTGAGTAAGAAAATTGTAGTAAGAAAATGTGTATATATATCATATATATATATGTATATATATAAAATATATATATATATATATATATATATATATATATATATATATATATATATATATATATATATATATATATATAATATATATATATATATATATATATATGGTGTAATATAGCAGTAGGCTTGTATCCCATGGCAACATTCCTGCAATCAGTTAGGCCTGTATCCAACGGCAAACTTCGGTCGTTCAGGTTATGATAAGTCGAACTAGGTTCGCTAAAAAACTAAATAATAATAATAATAATAATAATAATAATAATAATAATAATAATAATAATAATAATAATAATAATAATAATAATAATAATAATAATAATAATAATAATAATAATAATAATAATAATGCCAGAATTTCCCTCAATTATCGTACACAAACAATTTTTTTTAACTTATTTTCACATCTTTTATAATTTTCTTAATCAAAATTCGCCAAGGATTCTAAAAATGTTATCCATTTTAACGTACGTTTAGTAGTTTTTTTAATATGTAAGGATATCAAAGTGCAGTCTGACCCTACTTTGCTAATAATTTTTTAAAATTTATAATCTTAATTAAGTTAATTAACTTAATTAATCTGAAAATAAATCATTCATCTTCTAGCATCCAAGCTCTGATGATGTCCGAAGTTGGCGGACGAAACCGGTCAGCAAATAGAAGAAATAGAAGAAAAAATCTTTTGGAAAATTGTAAGAGAAAATTCAACTGATATTAGAAATAAATAAATAATAATAATTTAAATAAATAATAGATAATAATAATGGGAAGAAAAATCCATTAATTTTAATACATTCACTATTGACGAAATCCGATAAGAGTGACATCAATATGGCAAACAAATTTCCTTTAGATAAGATTAAATTCAACTACTTTCACGAACAGTCTTTAAAGTAACTCCTTTGATCCTACTTTTATTCTTTCTCTCATTGACCCTTCGCCCGAGGGTGGTAAATTACTTTCAATGAGCCTCCGCCCGCGGTTGATAAATTACTATCAATGAGACTCACCCCGCTGTTGGCAAATTGCTCTCAATTACCCTCCGCCCGCGGTTGGTAAATTACTCTCAATGAGCCTCCGCCCGCGGTTCGTAAATTACTCTCAATGAGTCTCTGCTCACTGTTTGTAAATTACTCTCAATGACCCTCCGCCCGCGGTTGGTAAATTTTTATTCTAACACACATTCGACCATTCTTAAGTCCTCTTTCTTTTATTTCATTACAAGGATCGATTCAAAAGTTTTATTTGCTATTCACTAACTCTCTTGGTTTCACATCTGTTACTTTTATACTTAAAAGTAGTTATTATTTATTATCTCCTTTCTCCTATTCTACCAAGACTTATAGTATTTTATCTAAAAGGATCTTTTTAATTACGCTGCTTTCCTCAAAATAAAAATAAAAAATTCTTCTGTGTTACTATGGTAATGCTTTTACAAATGTGGGGAAGAAACTTATCGAAGTCTAAGAGCTTAAGGTATTGGAAGCTTAGATAAATTATCTTCTTTAAGCTGTACCTCAAGGCGCTTTTAGTCTCGGGCCTTCAAAAATAAAAGCGCTTTCCTCGTTTGAGAAAAGGATTTTATTATTGTTGTTAGAGCTGTGGCTCAGAAAGTAGAGTGATCAGTTCGAGTGGTGAAAGTCAGTGGTTCGGTCACAGAGTGCTTCCTAGTGAGTTCTTATCAGTGAGTAGACAATGTCCACGAATTAAAAGTTCTCATATTATGAACAAATCCTAAACTGCGAGCTTTCCTATTATAAACAAACCCTAACTATCTGTTTCCTTTTTTTTTTGTAACATCAACCTTACACTATAAAATCATAAAATAAAAACATTCTCTCCCTCTCCAAACCATTCTTTTTAAAATGGAAATTCCGAACCGTGGCTCTCTCCCAAAGGCATTTTGACACGAAATATTTCAAAACCACTTTCTTTTATTTTTTTATCCTTGACCCCCTAGACGATCTCCATTCCTCCCGATCACCTTTCACACTGTCTCTTGGATACTATTTCCATGTCATACATCATTAGGGTCTAATGTTCACATGCGGTCATTACTCAACTTGAAAACGATACTTTCCACACTAAAATTTTGTTCAAAAATTATAATTTAGTAAAACAAAATTAGCATTTTTAACCCCTGTATTACTTAAGCCACAAAAATTTGTATAAATTATATTCATGAGTCATTATATTACTACTACTACTACTAATAATAATAATTTACGGAGTGAAGAGAGTTCCTTTTCTTTCGTAACTTAAATTTTTTTTTTGGTTGGAGCTTGATGATGAGGTTGCGTCACTTCCATTTGGGTCATTCCAAAGTAACAAAATTTATTGCATAATAATTTCTTTTTTAGGTTAAAAAGAGGTTGCGTATACAAACAGACAGACAAACGAAAAGAAGGAAAAGTAAAATTCTTTCGTTTTTCCCTTCCGTCATTCTTAATTTTACTACTACTACTACTACTACTAATAGTAATAATAATAATAATGAAAATGAAATTTAACAAATGTGAATCAAATAAAAATAATAATAAAGCAGAAGTAATATTACTTTTATTACTCTTCGAAAGGTTTTTTTCATTTATTATTATTATTATTTATTATTATTTATTATTATTATTATTATTATTATTATTATTATTATTATTATTATTATTATTATTATTATTATTATTATTATTATTATATATTATTATTATCATTATTATCATTATTATCATTATTATCATTATTATCATTATTATCATTATTATTCATTATCATTATTATCATTATCATTATTATTATCATTATTATTATTATTATTATTATTATTATTATTATGCCAATACCATTTTTGCAGGGTTATATATATATATATATATTATATATATATATATATATATATATATATATATATATATATTATATATATATATATATATATATATATATATATATATATATATATATATATATATATATATATATATATATATATATATATATATATATATATCAACCCCTCCTTAAATAGGGGCTTTGCCCGTGAATGGTGGTGATGTGTAAAATAATTATATAATATATATATATATATATATATATATATATATATATATATATATATATATATATATATATATATATAATATATATATATATATATATATATATATATATATATATATATATATATATATATATATTCTATGAATAGTATTTGCTCATACGATTCATATTCTTACCTATGGTGGGTCTGATAATGACGATTGGAAGATTTGCTCCATCAGTTATAAGAACTTGCTCAGCTAAGGCTTTCGTATAAGTATAAGTATTGGGGCGAGGATGAATGAGTTTGTTCGTAAGAGACTCGAGCATGTCGTCGTCTAACCATTCCGTTAACTGGATCAGTTTGGAAGATTCCATCGGAGGCGCGTAAAGCTTTTCGTCAATGTTTGGAAGGTGACAATTTCCATAAGCGGTTGACACGTGAACAAACGCCTGTATATATAATATGCTCTCAGTTTATGTCATTATGATTATGATTATGATTATGATTATGATTATGATTATTATGATTAATATTAATATTAATATTAATATTATTAATATTATTATTATTATTATTATTATCATAATTAGATACTGCTATAATAATTATAATATAATCATATTAGAATTAATTATTACTATAATTATATTTTATTTTTAATTATTATCATTATTAGCAATTATTATTATTAATTATTATTATTATTATTATTATTATTATTATTATTATTATTATTATTATTATTATATATTATTATTATTATTATTATTATTATTATTATTATTATTTATTAATTATGTTTTTGGTGTTTGGAAATTACCTTCAAATTTGTCATTTTCTTCGCTAAACTGACAACCCTCTTCGTTCCTAAAATATTTAAGTTAACGGCGACCCTCATCGGTTCCTGAAAACGAAAATAAATAAAATAAAATCTTTTTATTCATTCAAAACATCGATGTTAGTCATACTAAAAATGACGTCA
>SEYY01000256.1:265458-270458 GCA_009176605.1 Armadillidium nasatum
CAAGTTTCGCTGCCACAATCTTGCATGGTCACGTGATGTAAACAAACATGGAGGAGTTTGTCCAAGGCCTTTTTTCAAAATAAATACATTTTTTAAATATTCTTTTCAGACAGATTTGTTTGCAAATTATTACAGATAATTATTTTAGTATTTTCAGATCATAAATTTGTTTTAAATGAAGCAAATTAAATACTTTCAATTTTTCGGAATTTCGTTGGTTCCAATGTTTTTAGCGATGGATGCCACCAAAGTCTTTTCAAAATCTCATTTTGACTCATACGTCACCTATATGTGGCCTATATGATATCAATTAAATAAAAGTAACTGCTAAAATTAATTAAATGATTGATTAAATTATATTTTAAAATATATTTACATTTGTATAGGTAGATCAGCTCTTAACTGCTACAGCGAAATGTCCCACGAAAATCTAAGAATCTGCTAAATATTTTCGCTGCCGCTGGCTTAAGAGTGACGTCACGCTTGATTTCGTAGAACACACCCAAAAAAATGTGTTTTAATTATTTGCCATTTTCACATATATCACTTACGCAATTAACAATCTTAGTCTGTCTGCCTGTCTGTTTTCCTGTCTGTTTCTTTCTCTCTCTCTCTCTCTTCTCTCTCTCTCTCTCTCTCTCTCTCTCTCTCTCTCTCTCTCTCTCTCTCTCTCTCTCTCTCGTGTTTAATTGTGACGAATGATTAGTTTTACATTTACAATAACATCTGTTATCTTTTCTTCGGTATAATTACTTTCGATTTTTTGAGACAATCAAGTGAAATTATTTGAAAAAAAAAAAAAAAACTATTCAAGAAAAAAACTATAAAAAGAAAGACTCCAAGTTATGCCTCAAGGAAAGTGAACGAAAGCAAACTGTTACAACAGGTAAGCTTAAGTGAACAGAGAGGAAGGGGGAAGGGGAGAAGAGGGGAAGGAGGAAGAGGGAAATGGGGGGAAAGGCATAAAAAAAACGATAGACACTTAAGTGAAATTGAGTAATTTTAAAAAGTTTGCAAAAAATGAAAAGATATAAATTTCTGTAAATGTATCTTAACACTCTCTCTCTCTCTCTCTCTCTTTTTTGAATAATTTTTTGATACATTCCTATTTTAATATTTTAACAGATTCCTTTTTACTTGAAAAAATGAGAACCGGAAGTTTCACATTCTTATACTATGATTTCACAGAGTGAAAAGTAAATTTTTAATGCGTAAAATCTTTTAGCACCAATTAAAAAATATTACGGAAGAAAAATCGCAATCAAACCTACTCACGCAAACACACACACACACACACACACACACACACACACACCACACACACACACACACACACACACACACAAAAAAAAAAAAAAAAAAAAAAAAAAAAAAAAAAAAAAAAAAAAAAAAAAATATATATATATATATATATATATATATATATATATATATATATATATATATATATATATATATATATATATATATATATATATATATATATATATATATATATATATATATATATATATATATATATATATACATTGTTAGTAGATTAATAGATGCATAGATTCTTAAATATCCGCAATGATTTTTAATTTGTGTAAAATATACATTTTTTTTTTTTTTATTCCGGAACTAAATTTTTTTTTTTTTTTAACTCAGAAATTAGAGCGATAATAATAGCAATAATAATAATAATAATAATTATAATAGCTATAATAATAATAATGATAATAATATTATATATAATAATAATAATAATTATGTAAAAGGAGAAGTGGTTTTATTCGGGAAGAAAATTGAAAATATGCAGGAGCAGCAAGACCGGTAATTCGGTTATAATAATAATGACACACTATAGTAGTAATAATAATAATAATAATAATAATAATAATAATAATAATAATAATAATATATAATAATAATAATAATAAATAATAATAATAATAATAATAATAATAATAATAATAATAATAATAATAATAATAATAATATAATAACTGAAGAAAAGTTTCTTTAAAGAAAAAAGATTTTATATATATTTATTATATATATATTTATAAAAAAAATAATAATAAAAGTATATATATATATATATATATATATATATATATATATATATATATATATATATATATATATATATATATATATATATATATATATATATATATATATATATATATATAATACTATATATATATATATATATATATATATATATATATTAATAAATATAATATAATAATAATAATAATATAATAATATAATATAATATAATAATAATAATAATAATAATAATAATAATAATAATAATAATAACTGAAAAAAACTAAACTTTAGTTAATTAATTATGCTCAATTAAAGACCGTACAATCCATTCTTTTCCTTCTATTTTTTCCCTTCTATTTCCTTCTATTTTATTGACTAATCTTCCGTTTTGACAGAGGAGAATGAACTGTCCTTTTTCGATTAAGTTTGCGAAAGGCCAAGGTTTAGTCGCATTCTCTATGGCACTTCCAGGTCTACTTTTTAGCCTCTAGCAACATCTCCGGCATCATAGTTGCTCTCACCGTAGTCATTATATACATACTATATTATTATTATTATTAGTTTTATTATTACTGTTCTTCTTCTTCTTCTTCTTCTTCTTCTTCTTCTTCTTCTTCTTCTTCTTCTTCTTCTTCTTCTTCTTCTTCTTCTTCTTATTATTATTATTATTATTATTATTATTATTATTATTATTATTATTATTATTATTATTATTATTATTAACTAGTTGCATAGTAGTTGTGGTAATTGATATATCATTTATACTTTAAAAATCTAGGAATTTCCTTTTTCTTTTTTATCCGTAAAAAATTGGATTCTCAGAAACAGAAGAATGACGACTTCTTTCCGCCACAATATCACGTTTTCTTAATAAAAGGAAGAGGAAGGGAGTAGGAATTTGACTTATTACTGGTGGACAAAGGGTTTCTTGATGCTTATTATTCTATTCTCGAATTTGAGAAAGAAAAACAATACGATCCTTCCCAAAAATATCAAAGAAAATGTAAATATGAAGAAAATTTAGGACAGGGGAAAACTTTTTTTTTGTTTTTGTTTTCAAAAAAGATGCATTCGAGTAAAATAATATGTTGAGATGATTAATAAAGAAACTAATGAATGAGGTTTTGAGGCATTGAATACGACCTTGATCTCTCTGCCCCAATTAGAAATTCAAGAATTGTCGAAGAATAGTTGCTCCAACAACTAACTAACTGCTATTATGTGTGTGATTCTTTTCAAAATGAAATGAAGTAATGGCAAGTAATAAGTAATGTACAGTCGTCAACAGAAGTTCGTTCCTATTAGGCTGGAAATAAATATTTATATAAAATGGAGATCATTTCATAAAAGCTCTATTTTGAATAAAAAGAAAATAAAAACATTCAGCGGGGCTTAATTGAACTGTGATTGGCTGAACCTGAAATGATCTCCATTTTATATAAATATTTATTTCCAGCTTAATAGGAACGAACTTCTGTTGACGACTGTACATAGGAATATAAAAGTGATTAAATAGTCAACACTGGAGTATTGATGATAATTATTGATAGGAAAGAACCTTGAAGACCATCACCATTGATGGATTTCAAGAGTAAATGATAACCATCTACACAACAACTAATACGAGAGTAGAGTGACCATGAAGAAAATCAGAGAAAAGGGTAGATACAGAAAGGGAAGTTTAGATTCTACCAAAAGCTTTCGATATGTTCTAGCATCGCTTCCAAGGTTTCGCCGAATCTCTGGCATTCATATACCAAGTTTCCCATTTCTTACCTCGAAAATATATATTAATTATTAAACCAATTTTTCCGGAACGGATTAATAAGTAGCTTCTGGCAAGCAGAAAAGGTTGAGTATAAAAAGAAAATCAGAGAAAAAGGTATATATATATATATATATATATATATATATATATATATATATATATATATATATATATATATATATATATATATTATATATATATATATATATATATATATAATGTCTTCTCTGGTGTTCAAAGGCAGGAGGCCTACCAATTTCCACCAGGGTTGATGAATAGTCGGAAATCTGGTGGCTAATGGCCAACGTGACCATATACAAGGCGTTTAAAAGTGTGAAGGTCAAAGGAAGTTGGGAAAACAGATAAAGGGATTGTGTTACAGACTTTACCAGTAGAGTATATGTAAGATTGAGCATAGCAGTTCATTCTGGGGTCGGAGAATTGGACAGAGAAAGGATGAGACTGTGTCGCATGAGCCCTTCTCAATGGAGGAGGTATGCGACGCGAGAGTTCAGAAGAGCAGTGTCCGTTGTAATAGCGATAGTACAGAGAGAGTGACGCAACAAATTTCGACGGGAAGAAAGAGATTGTAGAGAGGTAGTAAGAGCAAAAGAATTCATAAGACGAAAAGCCCTACACTCCTCCTTTTCGAGAAGAGTTGTACGTGTGAAACAACCCCAGATGTGTGAGACGTACTCCATACAGGGGCGAACAACACCCCTATAAAGATCAAGCAACTAGGGTGGAGTGAAGAAATTCTGAAGGGACCTCAGAACACCCAACCTCTTAGAAGCTTGTTTAGAAAGAGAAGTAATTGTGATCTTTCCAAGAAAGATCACGAGAAAAGAAACTTCGAAAATATTAAGGACAGATGAAGGTTTGAGTTGAGTGTTTTCGAAGAAGATGTCATAGTTATGTAGAAAGATGGAAGAATTGAGTTTTCGAGGTATTGAAAACAACCATGTTTTCTCTGCCCCAATTTGAATTAAGAGAAAAATAAAAGGTCAGTTGCACCAAGACCATCATTCTTGAATCAATTAACTGCTGTTGGGAGGGGCGACTTTCAAATGGAAAGGAGGAATGAATGGTGCAGTCGTCGGTATAGGAGTGGATAGGAGACGAAGTAATAGAGAGAAGGTCATTGATGAAAATTAGAAAAAGAGTTGGGGATAGAACAGATCCTTGAGGAACA
>SEYY01000256.1:275458-277958 GCA_009176605.1 Armadillidium nasatum
GAGATACCCACCCTTTTTCTTCTTCTAATTTCTCTATCCTTCAACATGCGTCTTCCCTTCTTGATAGTAGGATGTTGGGATTTTATTTATAAAAACTCTTTACTATCCCAAAAAATCAAGCTTTTTCAATTGTCCTTTTCGCTCAACAAAAAGTCCTTTTTCCCAAAATGGTTCAGCCTTTTTATTTTTATTTGTTATTTCGATATCAATATTATTACTTTTTTTATTACAATTTTTATTATTTTAAATATCTTATTTATATTTAATGAATTTAATTTTGATTGTATTTTAAAATAAAAATTTTTAAAATTCAGTTTGTACTGAAGACGGACCGAGATACTGTGTGAAACGTTCACTGTGTATTAAATGAGCATATGGAAACACTTAGTATTGGCTTTAGCCTTTCTAAATGGAAGTAAGGTTCACTGTGAAAAAGAAGCTGTCTCAACTATATATATATATATATATATATAATATATATATATATATATATATATATATATATATATATATATATATATATATATATATATATATATATATATATATATATATATATATATATATATATATATATATATATATATATATATATATATATATATATATATATATATATATATATATATATATATATATATATATATATATATATATATATATATATATATATATATATATATATATATATATATATATATATATATATATATATATATTATATATATATATATATATATATATATATATATATATATATATATATATATATATATATATATATATATATATATATAATATATATATATATATATATATATATATATATATATATATATATATATATATATATATATATATATAATATATATATATATATATATATATATATATATATATATATATATATATATTATATATAGTATATATATATAAATATTATACATCCTATATCCGCACTTCACCAAAATTATCCGCATCCGCATCCGCAATCCGCATCCGCATCCGCAAATGAAAAAATATGACATTATCAGCACTATATATATATATATATATATATATATATATATATATATATATATATATATATATATATATATATATATATATATATATATATATATGCTCGTCATCCCAGTGTTGCTGTTATAACTCGGCAACAACTGACGATTGGCATACGAGATGTAACACTTATTGTAACACTGTAGTCATGGTATCCTTCCTATGGGAACTGCAACGTCTTTTTCTATGCTGTATCATGTTTGTGTCATTCCCCATTTATTCGGTGGAATTTTATTGTGGCGGTGTCACCTTTCATAGGAAAATAGGTCATCCTTTTATAAATGAAGGGCAAAATTTATGACATGATTGTGGGTCGTCATTGAATGAGGACTGACTTCCACTCATGACCAAGCCCGAGGAAACAGCTGAGCTTATTACAACAGAGTCTTGAAATTGATCAGAGGAATTATGAAGAAATAGTGAATGTGAACATGTGTCTCGTCATCGTAATGTTGCGAATATTTCACTTTTTTTTTTTTTTTTTGTATTGAATGTAATTAGACTAAGATGCACCCAATAACTGAAATTAATTTTGCATATATTCTCTCTCTCTCTCTCTTTCTCTCTCTTCTCTCTCTCTCTCTCTCTCTCTCTCTCTCTCTCTCTCTCTCCTTTCTTCTTCTACTCTTCCTCCTACTCCTTCTCCTCTTCCTCCCACTCCTCCTACTCTTCCTCCTATTGTACCTCCTTCAATTATCTCATGTAAAAATGATTTCAATAAGCGTTCAACAAAAAGTATCATTAGCCATTTTCAGAGTATATAATATATATATATATATATATATATATATATATATATATATATATATATATATATATATATATATATATATATATATATATATATATATATATATATATATATATATATATATATATATATATATATATATATATATATATATATATATATATATATATATATATATATATATATATATATATATATATATATATATATATATATATATATATATATATATATATATATATATATATATATATATATAAACATTGATTTACATATTTATTCAATGCAAATTATTACAAATAATATGCATTGAAAATTTTTTCGTAGGAATATGAAAACTTAGAAAAAGAAGTTTGCGTCGGAGCGAATTATTGCAAAATGAATTGAGTGACGTCGGTCTACAACGGGAGGACTTTCAGCTCTTAAGAAATAACCACTCTTTCATTGTCTGCTGCGAAAGAGTTGGTGAAAGGATGGAATAAGAAGTTTCACACTTGCAATAAGCAGTCTCAATTGGAATAAGAAGTCTCTCACTTGGAATAAAAAGTCTCTCACTTGAAATAAGAAGTCTCTCACTTGGAATAAAAAGTCTCTCACTTGGATAGATATATTATATATATATATATATATATATATATATATATATATATATATATATTATATATATATATATATATATATATATAT
>SEYY01000256.1:282958-287958 GCA_009176605.1 Armadillidium nasatum
CTATGCAATTTAACAGTATGGGAATGTGCAGCACAAACTCACATACACTAAGTAAAGCAAAGTACACACTAACCAAATATCAGAGAGCTGCATCGTACACTGACAGCGTCAGTTGTAATGCATATAGTATAGAGAGAATGACGCAACAATTCGACAAGGATAGCTGTATAAGTGAGCCATCCCAGATGTGTGAGGCATACTCCATACTGTAGCGAACAGCACCTCTATAAAGAGCAAACAACTGAGAAGGTATGAAAAAATTACGAAGACACCTCAGAACACGCAACCTCTTCTAAGAAATCACGAGAAAAAGAGAAGCTGAGAATATTAAGGACAAACGAAGGTTTGAGTTGTGTGTTTTCGCAGGTTATAGTTGTATGGAAGGTTGTGTCGAGTAGAGAGATGGAGGAATGAATCTTTGAGGCATTGAAAATGATCTTGTTTTCTCTTCCCCAATTTGAAATACGAAAAAGACCAGACGTTAGTTGCTCCAAGGTCATCATTCTAGCATCAATTAACATCCGTTGGGAGGGGTGTCTTCCAAATTGGAAGGAGTAATAAAGGATGGAATCATTAACATTGGTTTGAATAGGTGATTCAGTTATTGAGAGAAAGTCTTTAATTAAAAGTAGAAAAAGAATTGGAGATAGGACAGATCCCTGAGGAACACTACTATTAATAGATTTAAAAGAAAAATGGTGACCGTTTACTGAAAAGGAAATCAGAGAGGATATATTCCTTAAGAGGAAAGTTTAAAAATAAAAGCTTAACATATCGAAGGTTTTCGATATGTTTAGCGGGACAGCAAAAGATTTACCTAAAGAGCGGAGAACCAAGAGTCAGAGAAAACAGAAAGAAGATCACCAGTAGAGCGTTTTTTTTTTGCGAAAGGTATAATTACGATCAGAGTTAAGATTTGAGATGTTTCCAAATCTTAACAAGAAACTTTAAAAAGAACGGGGTTGAAGAAATGGGACGGGTAGTTAGAGGATTGATAGGAGTCTCTCTTTTTCGGAACAGGCTGAATGAGACCACATTTACAGCAAGAAGGGAATGTTGAAGTACAAAGACAGAGACGATATAGTTTACCAGGCAGGGTGCAATCTAAGAAGCACAAGCTTTGAGAACCAGCAGGAGAATACCATCAGGACCATACTCCTTCTTAGTGTTAAGCTCAGAGAGAGTAGAAATGACGTCTTTAAAAGAAATTACAACTTTAGGCATAAATTAGCTGAGAGGGTTCAAGAAGGTATAGCTCTGAACTAGTTGAATTAGCGGTAAAAGTTTGAGAGAAGAGTTCAGCTTTAGAAGAAGGTAAAACGGCTGTTGTGCTGAAAGAAGATTCTAGAGGATGGAAAGAGGAAGAAGCAAAATGAGTTGATATTTTTTTGCAAATGCACCAAAAAGAGCGTGAGGAAGAGAAGTCAGATTTGGAGAAATTTGTACTGAGAAATAAGTTTTTGATGTTATGAAGAACAGATTTTTGCGATTCCTGAATAAAATATAAATTGTTTAAGTTTCTGAAGTTTGAAGACAACTGTAATTCCAGAAGGCAGCATCCTTGCTGCAAATAGCACGAGAACAAGCAGAGTTAAACAAAGGTTTGTAACGTTTTGTAGAAGTGAAAAATTATAAAATGTACGTCTCCATGCCACAGAGAATCAGTTCTGCGCATTCCGAGGGACTTCTCCCAAGAAGCGATAATCATTTTACGGGAAATCAAAAAAGTATGACATCAAGTCCCACCAGCTTGGGCATCAAAATGTCACAAGCGTTTCCTCGCAACACTCTATCGGAGGTTTTCGATATGTTTAACGAGACATCAAAAGATTTACCAATGAGTGGAGGACCAAGAGTCAGAGAAAAGGGAAAGAAGATCACCTGTAGAGCGTTTTTTGCGAAAGGTATACTGACGATCAAAGATAAGATTAAAAGATTTGAGATGTTTCCAAATCTTAGCAAGAAACTTTAAAAAGAACGAGGTTGAAGAAATGAGTTTTTGGTGTTATGAAGAACAAAATTTTCACGATTCCGGAATGAAAAATGAATTTCTTATATAAATATAAATCTTTTCATGTCTTTCATGTGGAAGACAAGAAAAGATAGAAGGGGACACAAAGATAAGAAAAAGATCGGAAAAAACCAGAAGAGGATAGAGTTTGACAGTATACGGAGAAGGATTAGAAATTTTAAAAAAGGTATAAAATGTTGGGTTCATCTCCAAAACGATCAGATATATGAGTAGGAAGTTGCACCAGCTGCCTTGGATTGAAAATTGGAAGGCACGTTCACAGACTGTAGCATGAAAACTGAGAGAAAGCCATTCACGGTGGTGAACATTGAAATCGCCTAATATGATAATTTCTTATAAAGTAGAAGAAGAGATAATGTGCTTTCTTTTGGAGTTTAGATAGTCGAAGAATTAAGATTGCCAGTAGAATTAAATAAACAATAAACAGAACAAGTGAATTTAGAAGCAGAATGGCAAGAGAGTTTAAGCTACAAGGTGGAAAATTCAGGTGACTCCATATTAGAGGCATGACAGCAAACAAAATAATTGCGCACATATGAAGAAAATGAAGAAAATAAACCTTGCACTGGGGCAAGTCGTCTGCAAAGTCCTGTTGGCACAACCCTGAATCACCTATCAATAGTTTTGTTTAGCAATGTGACATCAAAATAAATAGATATTACAGATAGCAGAAAGCATAAATTTAAAGGCCATTGAATATTTTCAATCTTGTTTCAGTTTTCATGAGTTTAATAAAAAATTGGGATCGTTATCGGTATAGTTAAATTCTAGAGATATCGTATCGGATGGTTTAACATAAATAGATTCAGTATCGGTTAAAATTTTGGTATAGCTCCATCTATATATATATATATATATATATATATATATATATATATATATATATTATATATATATATATATATATATATATATATATATATATATATATATATATATATATATATATATATATAATTATACGTTTATTGCAATTGCAGGATGTTTAAAGATATGTTTATGTTATTGTGTTAACCATTAAAAAATAGAAACTTTTGAAATCATAATAATTTAGAGGCCAAGTTAAACATAACTTAAAGAGGTCAAAACGCCTTTTAAAATTAAATATACCTTTTCCCCTTATCCTACTCTCCCTAATCCCTCCTTAAAACAAAGCTCGATACATGATTACTTACATAATTTACATTCATTCAAGTAACTCACTTTTACGTGTGCATGTGTACAAAAAAACAACTCTTTGGCCTACTTTAAATCAATGTGTGTGTGTGTGTGTGTGTGTGTGTGTGTGTGTGTGTGTGTGTGTGTGTGTGTGTGTGTGTGTGTGTGTGTGTGTGTGTGTGTGTGAGAGAGAGAGAGAGAGAGAGAGAGAGAGAGAGAGAGAGAGAGTTTATCCTGATTTGGAGATTCAACCTTTTCTGCTTTATCTTTATTCTTGAAAAGGCTTTTAAAATTTACCCTCAAAGCGACATTTAACCCTAAAATGAGGGTTTTTGTATCCACTCCTCTCCTTGTAATCAGACATGTTTTTCTCCTTGTGTCAAAAAATATTTCTCGTCATTTACGCATCTGAACAGGACTTAAGTTCAAGGCTTGGAAAGGTCTCGATTTCTTTTTTCCTTTTTGTTATTCCATATAAGAGACGAGCAATGTCGGTCCTTGTCCTTCTAGTGTTAAAATTTAATAATGGATGACCTAACATTGAATCATTTGTTCATGACATTAGAAAAAAAAAGTCGAAAATTACGCAATGTGAAATTCAAGTTTTTTTAATGTGTTTTATCATATAATAGATAAAAATTAAATAATTATTATTTTTTATTTAAATTTATTCTAAAAGAAAGTTTTGCTTTAAATAGTTATCAAATTCTAATATCTTAAATCATTTAAATTCTTAAATAAAAATTTTAAATAAATATAAAGAAAGAAGTAGCAAAGGCATCGTTATTTTAAACTTTAGTTGGGGTTGCCTTAGTATGTGGTCAAAATTGTACTTACTCTGTAATTTGTTTTTATACAAAGGTGATTTTAAATATTTCCCTACCACCACTCATGAGTCTGGGGGTAAAGATTGTAGCCGTCTCTTAGATAAATGTTCGTGTGCCATGCATTTATTTCTTCAAATTTATAGACCGCATATTATAGTAGCACCTTTTAATTCATTTTAAATAGGGAAAATTTAAAGTGACTATTAACAATTAATAATTTTTGATTCATTATGATTTTTGCAAATGATCTTTAAATTGTTTTTTTTCTTTTTTCTTTTTTTTTTTTTTTTTTTTATCAAGAGAAGTCGTGGCTTTGTACTTCAACAAAAAATTAATCTCTAATTTTTGTAAATGTTTTTCTAAACTTCTCCAAAAAAAAAAAGGGAAATTTTTTAATTAAAAAGAGATCAAAATAAAAAACAGTTTTACTCTAATGAGGAAATACTTGTAATAGCGAAAAAAAAATAATACTTTGTTATTTTTGATATAAGGTAAAGTAACTAATCATGAACTTTTCTGATATTGAAAAATCAGTAAGTGGCAACCCCCCCCCAAATATAACAAATATAACAAAGGTCATTTACAAAGCACCAGAAGATGAGTTCTCAATATTTTGAGATTCATGCCCCCTTTTTTATACTATTGTATGGAAGTCAAACTCCCCTTACATGTCTATACTTACAATTGTATATATATATATATATATATATATATATATATTATATATATATATATATATATATATATATATATATATATATATATATATATATATATATATATATATATATATTATAGAACGCCCTTTTCAAGGAGGGGGCACACACACACAGGGACAAAACTCATTCAAACACAGACCTAACTCACATCACTCAGGAGGGCACAGACGGAAGCCTTGAAGAATGGAAGATTGAAATACAGGAGGAAAAATAGATGATGGTAAAGAGTTCCACAGAAACAGAAGTGGCTGGAAAGAAGGAGGC
>SEYY01000256.1:297958-310458 GCA_009176605.1 Armadillidium nasatum
ACAGGATTAGCATGTGGACTGCTAACTTCTTAGAAGTTTGTTTTGAAAGCGAAATTGTGATCTTTAAGGATTGTTCCTCAGAAAAGGAAATCTTAAGAAATTTAAAACAGCTGAAGATTTAAATTGTACAATTCGAAGATGTTATTTTCATATGGGAGATTGAGTAGTTTGTGTAGATGATAGATATGATTTTGAGCAAAGAAACAACAGTTTCCTCCCCTTTCATTTATGATTTTATTTCATATATGCATCCAATCCACCCCTGGATCAGCTCCTTTTTTTATGGATGTTGCCATCATTTGTGCTCGAAAGAGTGACTCTGCTTGAAGCTTTAACGAACTGGATGCTGAATTCTTTGATGGAGATAGATTTAAGTTATTAAAGTCAAATATGTGTTTCTTGAAATTAAAACTTAATGTTTGTAGGAAAGTTGTCATTGTTACTGTCACTACTCCACGTAATACAAACTGACAATTTTGTCTTATGTTTCTTTTATATTGGAAAGAGTAAAATTATATTTTGGAAATAAAGTACATTAGTTTATTTTTAAATATTGCCACCTTAGATAGAGATGAACAGTAGGTTTTATTGCTATTTTCCATCATTCCTTCAACTTTTCTTTATTTTTCCTTCTTCAAATAAATTTGAATTTCGAAATTTCTTTCTTTTCTTTTTGTTTAAACAAATGATGACTACTACTGCTACTTAATACTTTAACGCAAGTATCATTTTCTTCGGATGAATTCTTTTCTCTTCGTACCTTCCTCCTCCTCCTCCTCCTCCTCCTCCCCCTCTCTCCTCCTCTTCCTCCTCCTTCTCCTCCTCTACCTGCTCCTGCTCCTTCTCCTGCTCCTGCTCCTTCTGCTTCTCCCTCCTCCTCCTCCTTTGTTATTTTTCTCTGATCAGTCCCAAAAATTTAATATCTTACTTTCACACACATATTAGGAATCCTGAACAAACTTTTCCTCTCTCTCTCTCTCTCTCACTCTTTCTTACTCAACTAAACTATTTCCGTTTCTTTTATATTTTTCTGCTTTACCATTCACCTTCTTAATAATCCCTCACTATGTAGCCCGTTATCCTTCACTTTATTTATTTATTTATTTATTTATTTATTTATTTTTTTTTTTGTCAAACAAATACATTCAAACATTATGTTCAAACATCTGCTTCATCCCTGACATTGCCTTATTTGCAAATAAGATTTCAACCAAGATTAATAATATAGTTTAAAAATATCTATAAGGGTATGTGATAACACTCTTAAAGTAATTTCAATCAGGTTTAAAACAAAATCAATCTAGCCTTTAAAGAATTAAAGAATATCCCTATATATCATATATATATATATATATATATATATATATATATATATATATATATATATATATATATATATATATATATATATATATATATATATATATATATATATATATATATATATATATATATATATATATATATATATATATATATATATATATATATATATATATATATATACAGGCGTAATCAAAATGTCGTCTTATGAAGTAATTTTATTCCTTCAAAAATTGTCATTTTTTGTGACAAATAATTTTCAATATTTTCCTCCAAGGAAGAAATACGTGAAATTTACGTAAAAACTTAAATGGGATTTCTACAATTTATGATTTTAATTTCATAATCTGAATAGTGAGGAAAGAGTTTAAATACGTCAGTAAGACTGATTTTTTTTTTTTTTTTTTTCATTGGACGAAAAAAAAAACATTTTCTTGCTTAAAATGCGGAAGAACTTAATTTGAACGTATGAAGATTATTAGTTTCGTTTGAATCATATATGGAGAAAATAAATTTTTACTTAAAAGTCTGTCGAAATTATTGGTAAAAAAAAAGTTTGTTCTAACCTTTTGGCTGAATTTCTTTGACAGAAAAAAAATGTTACTTCAGAAATTCAAAGAAACAGATTTCTTCAACTTCACACTTGGACAGGCAAATATTTAAACATTGAGAGAAATTTTGATTATCTGAGTATGATTCATTAACAAAACTCCAACAGAAAATGTTTCGAAAATTCAGTAAGAGTAAATATGAGTAAGTATGCATATCCCAATAGGAAGACAAATAAAATAAAATCTTAGTGTTCTGAAACTATTTTCCCAATATTGTCCAAGGATATTTCAATATAGGATGAACAATCAAAAAGTGTTTTTCCTTAATCCTTGTATTTGAAGCTTGAAGAGATAAATATTCTGTTATGTTGACGAAAAGTGAGTTCTCTAACAGGTTTAAATGTCTTCTGGAGTTTCTTTTTGAAATGAAATGAGAAATAAGATTTAAAGTTTAAAAATTTAATAGAATTAAAAAATATTGAAATAAAATCCAGTCGTCTACCATGGCTCGAACGATAGAGTGATTGACTGATGTTCTTAAGGGCACCGGTTCTATTCCTCTTGGGAATCTTAAGTATATACTACCTAAAAAAGTTCCTCTCTTAGAATAGGGCAATGCCCGTAAGATGTGAACTTTTATATATTAAAAAAATGTTTTATTCTCCATGTGACGACTCTAATCTTACTACATTTGGTTTCGTTCCACTGTGTAATTCTGGATTAGTGATGGATCGGATGTCATTTTTTCTTATTTGCGGATGCGGATGTTGAATTTTCAAAAGTGCTGATGCTGATGTAAAATTTTTGAAAGTGTGGATGCGAATGTTAATTTTGATGAGGATGCCATCACTATTGTGGATAAACCAGAATAGGAAAAGGAATGATAATTATCCAAAGAGAAACTGAAACAAAAGTACGTGAAAAACCTGAATTTTAAATTCTGAAATCAAAAATCGGGAAAAAGATGAACGCAACACAAGAAAGAGTTCACTTTACATATTATTCTTCTATAAAGCCAGCGAAAACACTACAAACTTTTAAAAAGAAAACAATGAATGGAAAAAAAAACACAACGCTAAAATGACTTAATAATTCCAGAAAGATCTTTTACAATCTCAAATTCCTTTTAAAGAAAATGACAAAGAAAAAAACACACGAATAAAAGGAAAAGTCTTAATGAAAATTAGGGACAAGAAATCTCAAGGAAAAAAGGAAAAAAAAAAAAAAAAAAAAAAAAAAAAAACAGGAATTTCCACTATAAGAAAAGGTCAACAAAATTTGTCAATTGCAGACAAGTAAAAGGGTTAAGAAATATTTTATTTAAAAAAAAAAAAAAATAAATAAAAAAATTTTTGCATTAACTTTTCTTTTCAATAACAGTTGCTCTCACTTAATCTACTTCATAATATTTAAATATTTAAAAATATATATAATATATATATATATATATATATATATATATATATATATATATATATATATATATATATATATATATATATATATATATATATATATATATATATATATATATATATATATATATATATATATATATATATATATATATATATATATATATTATATATATTATATATATTAAAAAATAAATAAAACGATATAAAAGTTGATAGAAAAAGATATGAGAGAGAGAAGAGAGAGAGAGAGAGAGAGAGAGAGAGAGAGAGAGAGAGAGAGAGAGAGAGAGAGAGAGAGAGAGAGAGAGAGAGAGAGAGAGGCGTAATGGGCCATAGAAGCGAAAGTCTTATAAATAAAACATGAATATCTTTGTAGATTCTGAAATATTTGCCTCGAGGCCACTCAACGAATGAAAAATCCTTGAACGCTTCAGATATGCACTCAAGGACAATGTCCTCTTCCCAAAGATTCCAATCCTTGGCCATCACAATACGAAAAACTCTTTAAAAAAAGGAAATATTCATAGTAAAATTTTAGCCCACGCCATTCAGCGGACTTGTTTTTGACGTCCTAAAAACGCCAAGAGGGAGAGAGAGAGAGAGAGGAAAAAAATCCCTGGGAAATGGCCTTTGGAAATCCCTAGCAGACAAACGGATTCAAATGAAGACATCGTAGCGTTTTGTTTTGGTCTTAAAAGGTTATTGTCCCGATATCCGGAAGTACCGCGGAAAGTAGTTATTGCCAAATACTGCTATTTAGTTATTCAGTGCTTTAATAACGAAATAAAGGTAAGTTTTAAGTAATATATATGGATTTTAAGGACAAACTTATTTAAATAGTCTCAATGACAACATTCATTGACCTATCTAGGAAGCTGTTAACATCCTTCCACAAGCAGACAAACTATATATATATATATATATATATATATATATATATATATATATATATATATATATATATATATATATATATATATATATATATATATATATATATATATATATATATATATATATATATATATATATATATATATATATATATATATATATATATATATATTAGATCTGGGAAAACAGTTATAAAAAAAAAAAAATGAAAAAGTTTATTTCAAATTATATTATTATTATTATTATTATTATTATTATTATTATTATTATTATTATTATTATTATTATTATTATTATTATTATTATTATTATTATTATATAACCTATAAAAATTAATGTAGAAATAAATATTAAACTACACTGTAAAAAAAATTATGCGTTTATTTTGTTGCTCGTCATCAACGTTTTAAATAACGCATAAAATAACACATACTATTTTAAGAACATACTATAAGAGAATTGTATCCATTTAACTTTCTATTGTGTGTGTGTGTGTGTGTGTGTGTGTGTGTGTGCGTGCGTGTGTGGTATACGATTAAAATGGAAGTAACCCTAAAATGGTATGTGTTATTTTTAGGAGTTAACACGTAGGTGACGATCTGGAAAATAAAAACATTAAAACGCATAAAACATTTCAGAATGTCGAGATGAAATCTCAAATTTGAATCTGTTGGCATGAAAAGTTAAATACATGAAGAGAGAGAAGATCAGACATGAAGAGAGAAGATTAGACATGAATAGACAAGAAGTCTTCGCTGGAGAAGTAGTTAAAAAAAAGTTGAGCGGTGTAGTTATTACAAATACAGAAAATATATTCAGGTAGCATGTTACTTTGTTTTATATATTTTATATTATATATATTATATTCTATTAGAATTCATTCTTTAGCATATCTTGAACCAGTTTGAAAAATTTACTACAAAGACCTGAAATATCATTTTTATGGTAAGATTTAGAAGCATCAACTAAGAGAAGATTTCTTCTATGAAAATACATATAAAAACAGTTGCATTTTTGTTTAGTAGGTGGCGCAAGAGTTAATACAAGTTTTTTTTTCGTTCAGTTATTTGATTATTTTTTAATACAATATTTTTAGAAGCTTCGATGTCCGTGAGGTCATTAGGACCTCATTAATAAAGGTCATTAGAGCTCATTAGGACCTATTAATAAAGAATTCATAGGGCCATGGGTTAAATAAAACCTTTGATTTAAATAATAATAGTATCTTCAAGTCTTCACTTTACAATGAATTATTTCTGCTTTACTGATATGATGTTAGAAATCTCTCTCTCTCTCTCTCTCTCTCTCTCTCTCTCTCTCTTTCCAAATTCTGTCTATGAAGTTGAGCCATTCTGCATACGTAGCTGAAGTATTCCGGACTTGCAATATATGGAATAAGCGATTAATTGGACTGCATATTAGAAAACATCCTCATTTAAGATTTCGAACTTAATTAAATTTCACATCGAACCTGTTTGAGACACGTTTATCTGATCAAGAACTAACGTGATCTGATCCGACCCTCAAAGAATAATGAGTCATGGCCTGATTAATAATCTTTGCCATTTTGTATACAGAACATCGAATGGAATTGCGGACGAGGTTTCTTAGATACAGTGTGAGAATGAGGTGGAGAGAAAATGGACAAACGTCTTCAATTAAAGATACTTGTGAAAGTTTGTATTTGTAGCGAGTAGCGAAAGTTATTCTTAATTGGTTACTTGCTCCTCCCTCTTTCGGTGAATCAAATACTATTAATTCACTCAAGAAATAGCATTATTATTGTATTATTATTATTATTATTATTATTATTATTATTATTATTATTATTATTATTATTATTATTATTATTATTATTATTATTATTATTATTATTATTATTATTATTATTATTATCATTATTATTATTACCCTATGTACTGTATATTAGAGAGAGAAAGTTTGTAGTTAACCTTAGTTTGAGACTATAAAAAAAAAAAAGAATAGGTTCCATAAATTTCTTTATCCTTTCACTGCAAAGTCTATTTCATTTGTTAAAACTGTTAACCAGAAAAACGAAGAAAAGAACGAAACAAACGAACTAAAATTTACATCTCAGAAATTAAATTAAAAAAGGAAAGTGAACAAACGTAAGTCAACAAATAAAAGAAATAGAAATGTAGTCAGAAATGTAGCCAGAAATAGAGGAAGCGTAAAAACTATACAGAAACAAAATTATATTTACATTTTTCTACGTTTGTGTGTGTGTTTATTTATGGCTTGTGAAAACACACAAAGAGTCAAGTAAATAATAGCGAAGAAAAAAAGAAACAAAAGATAAAAATAATCATCAAACATCCTATGAAAAATGAGATAACTTTTCCTATATTGTTTTACCCTCTATAAAAGAGTAGTAACTCTCTCTCTCTCTCTCTCTCTCTCTCTCTCTCTCTCTCTCTCTCTCTCTCTCTCTCTCTCTCTCTCTCTCTCTTCTCTCTCTCTCTCTCTCTCTCTCTCTGTTTCCCTCTTGTCTGCTCTCTTTTGTTTCCGCCTCCTCTCTCTCTCTCTCTCTCTCTCTCTCTCTCTCTCTCTCTCTCTATATCTATATATATATATATATATATATATATATATATATATATATATATATATATATATATATATATATATATATATATATATATATATATATATATATTCGTTTATAAGTTTTTCGTTAAATTTCACTTTCACTCTCGAAACGAAACTTTAATACAAAGATTCGTTCATTTTGAGAATTTTTTGCTTCAACCTTGAACCCACCTTTTATTATTATTATTATTATTATTATTATTATTATTATTATTATTATTATTATTATTATTATTATTATTATTATTATTATTATTATTATTATTATTATTATTATTATTATTATTATTATTATTATTATTATTATTATTTATTATTATTATTATTATTATTATTATTATTATTATTATTATTATTATTATTATTATTATTATCGTTAGTTTCTGGATTAGCTTTCTTATGCTTTAATAAGAATTTTCTTGCGATAAACATTTATAATTTACAGGATCATTTGGAAACTATTATGAGTTCAGTAATGAGTTTGATTACTTTCAATTTTATTATAGGTATAATTATAATAATAATTATTAGCGGTTATTTTTATGTTATTATTATTATGAAATTTGTTGAGATTAATTCTCCTAAGGAAAGTACTATTTAAAGAGAAGAAATTGCAGTTACAACATATATATATATCTATATATATATATATATATATATATATATATGCTATATATATATATATATATATATATATATATATATTATATATAAATTTAAAAAGTATAAATTGTCAAACTATTAACAAAGCAAAGTTGGTTTTTAATTATTTACTTCTCTTTAAATTTTAAATGGGATAGTTCCATTTAAATTTTAAAAGGATAGCTCCATTTAAATTTGCAGTTTAATTAAATATGGTCTCTTCTCTGATTCTTTAACTAAATTTGGTTCACCTTTAAACTTATTGAAACCGTTTATTGTAGTTTTGAAAATATTTTTTTCTTAATGTCATTATATATATTAATTATATATATTAATTCATTATATATATTAATTAATTATTGTCCTCTATATTTGGTCATTATTTCTGTTGCGTATCTTTAAAGGGAAAAATAATGAGCTTTAGTAACTACTCATAAGAAGTTCTTCTGACATAATCATTTACTTTTGAAATATTATTATTATCAATTTATTGAAAAAATAATAAATTTATAATAATAATAATTTTAATGATTGTTAAATAATAATTAAATGCTTATGTAACATTACTTAAAAAAAGTTGAAAGTCTAAAGTCAAAGGTCAAAATTATTATAATTGATATATATATATATATATATATATATATATATATATATATATATATATATATATATATATATATATATATATATATATATATATATATATATATATATATATATATATATATATATATATATATATATATATATATATATATAATAAACAGCAGAGCCAACAATGAAGAAAGAAACATGATATTTATATAAATAATTTAATATATGTATATAAATAGTAATTAATATTAGACGTTTCGATTCTTGTCAGACTCATTATCAAAAATTTGTGTAAAAATAAAATACAATACATAAGTTATAGAATTAAATAGATCAACACAGAATAACAATTATTATATAAACAAATTACAAGACAAATGGACAGGCACTGGATTGTAAATAAATTTGTGAAGAACTGAGTGTGAGATTTTTTATTTTTATTACATGTTATTTTTACGAGGTTGGTGTAGCAGGTATTATGATTGATATATTTATATTTTATGGATGCGTTAGAATAGTTCGGTATAAGAATTTGGACATATACTGATATGCATTCTTATTTGGGGAATGATGTTATGAAGCGGGGTACTGAATACAAGGATGTATTCAATTGGGGATGAAATTTCTTACTGTATAGAGATTCTAGGATTTTGAGGTTGGAGACATTGAAGAGGATGCTAAAATACTAAAGTCTGAGAACTGGAGGGGGTGGTAATGAGATGGTCTCGGATGGAGGAGTGTTCTGGTGTTAAGGAAGGGAGATGTGTTCGAAAAGAGGTACCAAAATGCTTAAGGATTCTGAGTCTTAATCGCAGTCCTGTTTGGACCTACATAGTGGGAATTACATCTTGCACAAGAAAATAAATAAACAATAGGAAGATTTGAACAAAATTGGAAGTCTTGTTTTATATTTAAAGAAAGAATTGATGGAAAATGAATTAATACCAATAAGATGTGGATAGATTCGGGGGAAAAAACGTTGAAAGAGAAAATGTAAATCTTTATTAATTAAGTGAAGTGGAAAGTGTGTCCAAATATGGGGTTCTAAGATAGATTTGGAGTACCACCTAGAACTCAAATATTTGAACAAATTTTTTTTAACTTTAAACTTCTTCCCACCAAATCTCATATAAACTACCATTAATAATTGCATTACCAACATCTTTCGTCCGAAACTACTTACCCAATCCATTCCCAAACTACAAATCTTTCTTAAAACCCCCTATTTAGGCACACTTACCCCTTCACTTGATAAAGACATATTTTCTCTTTCAAAATTTTTATATAATATATATATTATATATATATATTATATATATATATATATATATATATATATATATATATTTTTTTTTTTTTTTTTTTTTTTTTTTTTTTTTTTTTAATTTTTTTATTTATTTATTTATCTATTTTTTATTTTTTTGTGTGTGTGAATTTTCTCATGTTTCTCTTTCTCATAATTTCTATTATTATTATTATTATTATTATTATTATTATTATTATTATTATTATTATTATTATTATTATTATTATTATTATTTTTATTATTATTATTATTAAAATTATTGTTACTTAATAGTCACAACAGCAGTCAATTTCCACTGTTTTTATTATTATTATTATTATTATTATTATTATTATTATTATTATTATTATTATTATTATTATTATTATTATTTGTCAATTTCAACTGTTTATTATTATTATTATTATTATTATTATTATTATTATTATTATTATTATTATTATTATTATTATTATTATTATTATTATTATTATTATTATTATTATTATTATTATTATTATTATTATTATTATTATTATTATTAAACTTAATAACAATTTGAATTGTATCAATTTGGCAAAAAAAATTTTTGAGCTAAATAAAATTTGATTGATTGATTGAATGATTGATTGATTCTTCACTGTTGGTATTCACAGTAGAACACAATCATGAAGACCTTTGAAACATTTCACTTTTGTTCTGAGAACATAAAATTGGGCTTTTTTCTACCCTATTTCATGGTGGCCCTTTTACTGTTACTTAAATGTGCGCTACATCCATACTAATGTAAAAAAAATGATATTACAACTACAGTAAGTAGTATTATCTAATTTCAAGTGTTATCTATAATTTTAAAATATCTTTTAAATATTCTATCTATATATATATATATATATATATATATATATATATATATATATATATATATATATTATATATTATATATATATATATATATATATATATATATATATATATATATATATATATATATATATATATATATATATATATAAAGAATTCGTAATTTAATTTTTTATTATTTTATATTTTCAGGACACCCTGGGTAATATCCCTTTTCTAAAGTCCCTTTGCAATCCTGTAGAGAACTGTTTTATGACGTATTTAAGGATAGTGATTGTTGGCATCTTAGCCAAATGTACGCCTCACTATCCTGCAAAAGACTCGAATATCAAATAAGTTACAAGTTTGTTTATTTGTTTACATTTTTGATTACATAAAACTTAAGAAAGTTATTAACAACTATAACTTGATTTTACAAACCTATCATGTGACCTAAAATTCATTCTCTAATCTTCAGTTACTTAAAAATCAGATACCTTTATGTAATAACTGCACCATCCCTTAATTAATAAGATAGTATTCGAGTCATCATGTGTAATCTGATTTCTTAATCTTTTTGTATGATTATTTGGATAAAGTTTATCTCATCTTTCGCAGTGTATAACCTTTTGTTTTCAATTCTTACTGCGTCAAAACACCGGCATTGAATCCTTCGATAAATAATATGATAGCTCAAATTTTTGGTGCGGATCCTAAGGTTTCAATGAATATAATAATTTATTAAATTTAAATGCAGAACTATATATATATATATATATATATATATATATATATATATATATATATATATATATATATATATATATATATATATATATATATATATATATATATATATATATATATATATATATATATATATATATATATATATATATATATATATATATATTTGTTGAGCGGAATATCGTCGACCCTGGGACATTCGGAGTGAGGCCCCTAGAGGACGGAGGCCACCATCTCCCAAGTAGTGATGGGGAAGGGGTGGATGAGGAGCTATATTTGTAAGCCGCCCCTTCAAGTATATACTATATATATATATATATATATATATATATATATATATATATATATATATATATATATATATATATATATATATATATATATATATATATATATATATATATATATATATATATATATATATATATATATAGAGCTCCCGAGACGATGTGGTTATCTCTCATTGGGAATGTGGGATGTTAAGGGTACTTCCCATCTCACTCCAGTGCCCAATGGTTTGCACCATTTAGCGCTAATCTCCACATCTTCTACATAGAATAGGCTCTCTTTTCACACACACAAAAAAACACTATTAAAGTCATACATTCCTTTTAAAAATAAGATCAATAATAATTATGGCGTCCACAACAGTTGCCTCGGAGAAGTCATGAGAGGCGGCTTCCAATAATAGTCCTTCATCCACCCCTTCCCCCATCATCCACTTGGGAGTTGGTGGCCTCGGTGATTGTGTTGGAACCACCAGGACTTTTGCCGTGATGCGCGGTCTATTTTTTTCATTAATTTCTGCAACATTCGCTGTCTTCAATTAAATTTCTCCATTGCTGAACATCACCTCTCTTCTTCTAGACCTCACCTCTTGTTCTTGACCGAATCTCAGATACTTGAGCGTTCTGACAGCAAGCCCTACTCTGTTTCCTCATACTATCTTTATCCTCAATTTTCAGCCAAAGGCGGTTGCTGTGCACACCTCGTGTCTCTAATTTGGAAGCTTCCGAATTTTCTACCTTATGGCTTTATTCTCTCAAAATCTATCCACCTTTAGGTTCCTCCGATCACCTTCTTATCTCTGTATATTCTTCTATTTTTTCAAGTCTTCCTCAAGAAAGCACCTTCCTAGGGCGAGGAAACGTTTGTGGCATTTCGGTGCCGCAAAGTGGTCGGACTTGCTGTCGAATTTCTTTGATTTTACGTGAGAAGAATTCTTCGAAGTATGCCGAGCTCATTCCCAAGATGATTCTCTCTTGCATGGAAGCATAACTTCATATTCTTTCCCTTCTACTAAGCCTAACAAAACTTTGGTTAACTCTGCTTGTTCTAATGCTATTCGTATAGGAATGCTGCCGTCGTCTTCAAGCTCCAGAAACTCACGCAACTTATATTTTATCCAAGAATGGTGCAAAATCTATTCTTCGCATTACCAAAAACTCTTTTCTCCGTAGAAAATGCAATAATCTTTCTGGTTCCTCTTCTTCACTCCCTTTCTGGCATTTTGCAGAAAATGTCAACTCTTTCTTTTTCCCTCCTTTAATATCTTCTGAGGCAAAACTGCCGTTTTGCCTTCTTCTAAAACTG
>SEYY01000256.1:317958-320042 GCA_009176605.1 Armadillidium nasatum
GATAGCAAACCCTATCATGTTTCCTCCTACTGTCTCTATCCTCAATTTTCAGCCAAAGGCGGTTGTTGTGCATACGTGCGCAACGATGTCGTTTGTTCTCGTGTCTCTAATTTGGAGTCTTCCGAATTTTCGACCTTATGGCTCAGGCTCTCTTGCTATTCTAAAACTAAATTCATTTGTTCTATTTATTTATCTAATATTAAATTCTTCGACTATTTAAACTCCAAAATAGAGCACATTCTTCTTCTTCTCCTTTCTCTGAAATCATCATATTTAGGTGATTTCAATGTTCACCACCGCCAATGGCTTTCATCTAGTTCTCATGATCCAGCTGGTGAACTCTGCCTTCCAATTTTCTATCCAGAACAACCTTGAGCAGTTGGTGCATCTCCCTACCCGTATCCCTGATCGTCTTGGAGATGAACCCAACATTCTAGACCTTTTCTAACTTCTAATCCTTCTCCTTATACTGTTAAACTCTTTCCTCCTCTGGGTTCATCCGATCACCTTCTTATCTCCGTATCTCTGTCCTGTCTCTTCAAGTCTTCCGCAAGAACGGCCCCCGTTTCTGGCATTTCGGTGCCACTAACTGGTCTGACTTGCGGTCGTACTTTTCTGATTTTCCATGGAATGATTACTGTTTCCGTGGGAAGGGTCCCTCTGAGTGTGGAGAACGCATTACCGAGGTGATTTTCTCTGGCATGGAGACATACATTCCATTTTCTTTCCCTTCTAGTAAACCTAACAAACCATGGTTTAACTCTGCTTGTTCTCGCCCTATCTTCCGCAGGGATGTTGAATTCAGGGATTACCATCGTCTTCAAACTACAGAAACTCAAGCAAATTAAATTTCATCCCGGAATCGTGCAAAATCTATCCTTCGTAACACTAAAAACTCTTTTCTCCGTTGTAAATGCAATAATCTTTCTGGTTCCTTTTCTTCACATTCTTTTTGGCATTTTGCAAAAAAATATCAACTCTAACTTTCCTTCGTCTTCTTTTCCTCCATTAGAATCTTTCAAAGGCAGAACGGCTGTTTTACCTTCATCTAAAGCTGAACTCTTTGCTCAGACCTTTGCCTCTAATTCAACCTTAGACGATTCCGGAGCTATATCTCCTAATTCAACCCCCTCTATCTCATTTATGCCAAAAATTAAATTTCTTCTAAAGACGTCATTTCTGCTCTCTCTGAGCTTAACACTAAGAAGGCGTACGGTCCTGATGGTATTCCTCCTGTGGTTCTCAAAACTTGTGCTTCCGAGCTTGCACCCTGCCTTGGTAAACTATTTCGTCTCTGCTTCTACTTCAACCTTTCCCTTCTTGCTGGAAACGTGCACTCATTCAGCCTGTGCCGAAGAAAGGGGGACCCCTCTCAACCTTCTAACTACCGTCCCATTTCTTTAACCTCCGTTCTTTCTAAAGTTTTCGAATCTCCTTAACAGGAAGATTTGGAAACATCTCAATTCTTCTAATCTTATCTCTGATCGCCAGTATGGTTTTCGTAAGAAACGCTCTACTGGTGATCTTCTTTCCCTACTCTTTGACTCTTGGTCCTCCGCTCTTCGGCATTTCGGTGAAATTTTGCTGTGGCGCTGGACATATCGAAAGCTTCGATAGAGTCTGGCACAAAGCTTTGATTCCAAACTTCCCTCTTTCGGAATCTATCCTTCTCTCTTGTCTTCTCTCTGATTTCCTTCTGGTCGTTCTATAGCAGCTGTTGTAGACGGCCACCGTTCATCCTATAAATCTATTAATAGTGGTGTTCCTCAAGGATCTGTCCTATCCCCAACACTTTTCTGCTTTTCATTAATTCCTTTCTCTCTATTACTTCATCTCCTATCCACTTCTATGCTGATGACTCCACCCTTCATTACTCTTTTCATTTGAAAGGCGTCCCCCCAACACAGTTAATAGACTCGAGAAGGTAGCCTTGGAGCAACTAACCTGATCTTTCTCGTATTTCAAATTGGGGCAGAGAACATGGTTTTTTTCAATGCCTCAAAAACTCAGTTCCTCCATCTCTCCACTCGACAAATCTTCCACACAACTATGATATCTTCTTCGAAAACACAACTCAAACCTTC
>SEYY01000257.1:0-27500 GCA_009176605.1 Armadillidium nasatum
CCTCTTTCCTTGGTCCTTCTTTGTTTGCTGCCAATGGCTCTGCCATTGCGACGCATGGCGAAAAAAGTTTAACCTTGGATTTAGGTCTTCGACGGTGTTTCCGTTGGATCTTCACAATTGCTGAGGTCTCCCAACCCATTCTAGGGGCAGATTTCCTGTCCCACTTCGGGTTAGTTGTGGATCTGCGCCACAGGCGCTTGATCGACAACTGCACTTCCCTCTCTGCTCAGGGATGTTTATTTTCGACTCCACACTTCAGCATTTCTTCGGTGTTACCTTCTTCACCTTCTACCTCTTCTGAGTTTTCTACCATGCTTTCTCAGGATTTTCCCTCACTCCTTAAGCCTTGCTCTTCAGAAGCCCCGGTCAAGCACAATGTGCAGCATCACATTGAGACCTCCGGCTCCCCTGTTTTCGCTCGTCCTCGAAGACTCGCTCCTGAGAGGCTTAAGGTTGCTCGTGCTGAGTTTGACCACATGCTTGAACTCGGCATTATTCGCCCTTCGAAATCAGCATGGTCCTCTCCTCTTCATTTGGTTCCCAAGGCTACTCCAGGTGACTGGAGGCCTTGTGGGGACTATCGTGCCCTGAATGCTGCGACTGTGCCTGACAGATACTCTCTGCCACACATTCAGGACTTCACCTCCCATCTGCACGGCTGTAACATATTCTCCAAAGTGGATTTGGTTCGCGCTTACCATCAGATCCCTGTGGCCCCGGAGGATATTCCTAAAACAGCCATCACTACTCCCTTCGGGTTGTTTGAGTATACCCGCATGCCCTACGGCCTCAGGAACGCGGCACAGACCTTCCAGCGCTTTATGGACTCTGTGCTCCGCGGTCTTCCTTTCTGCTGGGCATACCTCGACGACCTCCTCATTGCCAGCTCCTCTCCTGAGCTCCACAAGTCTCACCTGCAGGCTGTTTTCACCAGGCTGCAGGAATTTGGCATCAGAGTGAACCCTGACAAGTGTGTCTTGGGTGTTCCGTCACTCACCTTCTTGGGGCACACTATTTCACCTTCAGGAGTTCTTCCCCTTCAGGATAAGGTTTCTGCCATTCGACAGTTCCCTCTTCCTGAAACACAGCGTCAACTTCGACAATTTCTTGGCATGATAACCTTTTATCATCGTTTCATTCCTTCGGCTGCAGCTCTCCTTACACCTCTTACTTCTCTGCTGAAGGGGAAAAAGAGGGGTCAATCTACCAAGGTCACTTGGTCGGATGCTGCTCGGCAGGCTTTCTCTGACGCAAAGTCTGCTCTGGCTGAAGCTACTCTTCTCGTCTTTCCGCAGGAGTCTGCTCCCACTCGCCTTCAGGTAGATGCTTCCGATTTTGCCGTCGGGGGTGTCCTGCAGCAATACCAGAATGAGATGTGGGTGCCTCTTGCCTTCTTTTCTAAAAAACTTCAACCTGCTGAGACACGGTACAGTGCCTTCAGTAGGGAACTTTTGGCCATGTATTTGGCTACCAAGCACTTCCGCTATTTTCTCGAGGGACGTTCTTTTCACATTCTGACTGATCATAAGCCTATCACCTTCGCTATGCAGTCTCGTAATGAACGTCATTCACCTCGAGAAGCGCGCCATCTGGAATATGTCTCTCAGTTCACCACTGACATCCGGCATATTCACGGCATCGACAACCACACTGCTGATGCTCTCTCTCGGATAGAGATTAACGCAAGTTCTTCTCTATCCCCGGTAGATTTCGAGGGCATGGCAGCTGCACAGGAGTCAGAGGACATCTCTCTTCCTGATTTTACTTCTCTTTCTCTTCAATCTCTTCACCTGCCTGGTATTGCTCGACCACTCGTCTGTGATACTTCTACAGGTTCTCCTCGACCATTGGTCCCTTCCTCCTTCAGGAAACAGGTCTTCCACTCATTGCATGACCTCGCCCATCCAGGGATTTCGGCCACACAGAAGCTGGTTGCTTCACGTTTTGTATGGCCGAACATGCAGAGTGATCTCAAGACTTGGGCACGCGCTTGCCTCTCCTGCCAGAGGACCAAGGTCCATCGTCACACCAAGGCTCCCCTTGGTGAGTTTCTGCCTCCAGGTGAGCGCTTTCAACATGTTCATGTTGACCTGGTCGGTCCTATTCCTCCCTCAGATGGTTGCTCTTACCTTCTCACCTGCGTCGACCGTTTCACTCGCTGGCCGGAGGCTATTCCTATTCCCAACATAACTGCAGAAACAGTTGCTAAGGCCTTCTTAGCTCACTGGGTCTCTCGTTATGGTGTGCCGGAGACAATCACAACTGACCAGGGTCGTCAGTTTGAGTCATTTCTTTGGCGTGATTTTATGTCTCTTCTCGGCACTTCTCGCATTCGAACTTCTGCTTACCATCCTGCTGCTAATGGTATGGTGGAGCGCTTTCATCGGCAACTCAAGGCTTCTCTGGCCGCTCACCCTCGCTCGGAACATTGGACTGAGGCACTGCCTTTCGTACTCCTCGGGATTCGCTCTGCGATGAAAGAGGACCTCCAGTGTACTTCTGCCGAATTAGTTTACGGCTCACCTCTTCGTCTTCCAGGGGAATTCTTTGACCCTTCGGTTTCTCCTGCGTCTTCCGACCCTTACACTTATCTCTCTCGCCTCCGTCAGTGTTCTGCTTCGTGGAAACCTTCTGTTCCACGCCCTCACGCTTCGCATACACTCTTTCATTCCGAAAGACCTCGCAACATGTACACATGTTTTCGTACGCCTCGACGCTCATCGAGCTCCGCTGCAAGCTCGATATTTGGGGCCTTACAAGGTTTTAAGTCGTCGGGAGAAAAACTTCCTTCTTCAGCTCCCTTGTCGGACGGAAGTTTTCTCTGTTGATAGGCTTAAACCTGCCTTTTTTCGAATCTTCCCCGGATCCTCCGGATGATTTTGAAGAGTCTCCTCTTCTCATTCCTGTCGCGCTTCCAACACCACTTGTGCCAGATCGCCCTTCCTCTCCTACTCTTCCTACTCCTCCTTCTTCTTCCACTGACTCACCTCCACCACCTCCTTCACCTCCTGCACCGCCTTCTTCACAACGTTCTTCTGGTTCTTCTCCCTCTTCTTCGACTAGTGGACCTGCGGCTTCGCCACTGCTATTCTACGTCAGACAAAGAGTGGCAGAACTGTTCGACCTCCTCTTCGCTTTCGTCTCTAACACTTGCCACTTTTGGAGGGGGGTTCTGTAGCCGCAGAGCTTCCCGCAATTTACTGTAATTTCTATACTGTGGTTTTTCGTAGGCAACTCTGTAACGTTCGAAGTAGAAAGCACTATCGCTTTGTTAGGCTTTTTAAAGTAGACTTCAACCGTTTTGTTTTGGTGCATTTTCAATTTGTTTTCTGTTTTTTTTATCTGTATTCATCACCAGCCTGCGTAATTGTATGGTATTTCTACACCGTAGATATCAGCTACAATCTGCAGTTGCTTTATATACAGGTATGCAGTGTTTATAATATCCTAATTTTTCTATATCTGTTATTCGTGTTTTTTGCTAGGCCTCAGTACGATATAGGCCTTAGTTTACATTTTTCCTTCTATTCTATGTACCCTTTTCCTTTTTCTCCAGTACCCTCCGTCGCAAATCCTTGCCATCAAAGCTACCGCGGATCGTTGCATAGCAGTGACATCCTCAGCCTTACTGAACTTTTTCTTTTGCTGGCACCAGCCAATTTGGCAACCCCACTAGGTAAGAGTTGGGATGTAGATATACCTTTTTAATGGCTATTATTAATATTATTATTATTATTATATATATAATATATATATATATATATATATATATATATATATATATATATATATATATATATATATATATATATATATATATATATATATATATATATATATATATATATATATATATATATATGTATCTTTGCATTTACCATTGGTTATCATTTATTTACATTTTTTTTATCTATCTCCTGCTAATGATCATGATGCACATATTTTGCATTGCTGCGGGGCAGGGTCAGGTGTGTGGATCATGGCATTACTGGGAGATATCACTAGTTGTTATTTATTTTATAATTGCAGCTAGGGTTCATGTTCTTGTTCTGGAACTTCTTGTTCTTATTGTTGTTCTGCTGTGTAGAGCCAAATCATTTATTTTGTTAAATAAAAGAAAAAACCCAAGCCTTCGTTATTACACCCTCAAATCTCAACCAACCATCAAACAACCATAGATCTTGACCAAAGATTGTCGACTATAGTCTTTTGGAACGCCTGAGCCGAATGATTTGATGAAGAAGGATGAAACACTATAGGTGTCTGTGCAGAATACGCAGTAGTGCTGACAGGAACTATTATTCAGAGTCTGAAGATGTTGATTTCGATACAGAAGTTGTAGGGTTTGCCTATAAATAAGCAGGAGCAAAAGTTGCAGATTCCTTGGAAGTAGGTATTGATTGAGTTGAGTAAACAATGCTGATGAAATGGAACAGGAACAAAAATTATGTCTCAAATGTTAAATAGATACATGTTCGACCTGCAATTAAGAGCTTGAAGTGCTCAGTATTTAGAAAGAAACCGTATAAGGTGCCTCTAAAACCTTTCTTGAACTTGAACATATATGTAGGTACATGATTTCAAAGCTTCCGGTTACATAAGTTGTGTCCTGGGACGAATGCAAAGGCGGAAGCACATGGAACTCAAGTTTACTCATGCGAGATATAAATCTCTTCATAAAGGTTTTGAAGTTTTGCTTGTTCTGAGGAACAGAAGCAAAGAAATCAGCAAGACTCAAGGAGTTTTGCCAGTAACAGCCTGAAACGGTGAATACCTAGACTCATTGGGGATACAACGCAGACTTAAAAGAACCATTGGCAAAGAAAACAGTCCACCTTTCTTCGTAGAGTTCAAATCGGAATTTAAGATCCTTTGGAAATGTTCCACAGAGCTGTTGGACTTAGAGTGGTGGGCAGAGGTTTAAAGTCGAGAAATACCAATTAAGTGTGAAAAAAAAAGTTCTGAGAATTCATATTGTAAATGGAAATCTCTTTGTAACAATATAAAGTGGTCCTCCAAATCTGGAGTTTCCAATGTAAGAAAGGAAAAATTGGCATGGAAATCCTCCATTATCATGCTTATTAGTTTTGATATAACAAGTTTATTTACCAATATTCTCATACTTCAGTGTTTTGATTTTCTTACACAATTCTTTATAGATGCAACATTGTCCGTCTCCCTGAATAATTTTATGAAATTAATAAAAATCTTCATGTAACAAAATATTTCTCTTTCAATAATAAGTTTTACAAACAAATTTTCGGAAAAGGAATAGGCAACATTTTATGCCTAGTATATGGAATTTTATTAAATTCAGTTACTAACTCTCACACTCATTTATGACTCTATTAATTAATTCCTAGTTTCTATATGTGGATGATATATTGGCTTTAGCACCGCACAATTTTCTCACTACACAGTTTTTAACACAAATTAGCAACCATACTCCATCAATTAAATTCAGATACGTAATTCAAAATAACAGCATTTCTTTTCTCGACTTACTTATCTTACAGAATAACAACCTTCCCTCTTTTAAAATTTATAGGAAACCAACATGACGCAACCATTATTCAAACTCTTTTTTTTCAATAATCCGTCATATATAAAACAATTGTCATATAATATTTTTCTCAGTTCTCTAAAATTTACAGACCCAATTTCTTTGACTATGATATCACCAATTAATTTCACTGGGTTGCCTTCACCACTGGATATAAAAAACACAAAAAAACAAACTAAAATTTTTATAATAATCAGGAACCAACTTCCTATACTCAGAGAAACTCCCTTATCGTGATTCCTTACAATGATGCTCTACGTTATCCAAACCTTACATTAGTATTATTTTTACCATTTTAGGTAGGGAACTTATACTTTTACGAGTATATATTTATAGGCAATTACGAAACACAAGAGGCTGTAAAAATTGTGAGTTGATTACTTTGCAGTAAAAATAATAAAAAAGGTTGAAAACAGTTGGATGAAAACATCTCAGAAGTAAACTGTAAAATCATAATATTTAAAATACACTTTTTAACCAAGGAAACGATGATAATTAATCTACTTTACATTATTATATATTAGTCATGCCTCACTAATAAACATTTCACAACTATGGGTAAGGATAGAGTTTGCAATTATAAAATGGATAAAATAATATTAATTAAGCAGTGATGTAAAATCGTACATAAATACCTATTGTAGACAGATATTTAAAGGTTAAATTATTAAAAAAAAGGAAAAAAGTAGTTACAAATTTATTAATTATTCATTACATACGGTTTACTGTTGTAAATTTTAACTTAAATTAATACAGAAATTTTTTTTCACGTTTCTTACTAAAACAACAAAATCAAAGATTTTAAATTACAAGTTGTGAAACGAGTTAAAAAGTCAAACAAATTATAAAATTCAAAGCAATTAAAATATATTCATAAAAGAAGCTTAATTGGTTCTTAATTAACATTTTCTTTATTTCTTTCGACAGAGAAAACTTAAAAGTATCATTTATGATTTCATTTCAACTTTTGTCATACTGCAAATCTAAGAATAAATAAATCTGCAATAAAAAAACGAACAAATAAAAAAGTTTATTAATCAATAAATGAGTGCACAAAAATTTATAGAAATATTCTTCTATTTCCTCTCTTCATTTTTCATTCGTATAGATTATATATAAACTTAAGCTAAAAGCAGTATATATATATATATATATATATATATATATATATATATATATATATATATATATATATATATATATATATATATATATATATATATATATATATATATATATATATATATATATATATATATATATAATATATAGAAGATATATAGAAGAGAGAGAGAGAGAGAGAGAGAGAGAGAGAGAGAGAGAGAGAGAGAGAGAGAGAGAGAGAGAGAGAGAGAGAGAGAGAGAGAGAGAGAGAGAGAGAGAGAGAGAGAGAGAGAGAGAGAGAGAGGAGAGAGAGAGAGAGAGAGAGAGAGAGAGATATATAAAAAGCAAGTGCACGTTTGTGCTGTTTTATAGAGGATATTAAAATTGAGCCATGCCACTTAAAATTATAACTTTCAAATAAAAACATTGCTATGAAAAATTGGAATTTCTACAGCAAGGAATTATTATTGTCTCATAAGTGAGCTTCATCACTGAGAAATGAATGATGACGGAAAGAAGGCATTAGTATTATTTTAGTTTAGTCCAAGGACAAAACAATTTATTATTTTTATTTTTTATTTACATAACAGATTACAAAGAGTCATTCTTTAAATTTATTAAGAGTAATGTTCTTGAAGGATCTGTTTCTTCCCAAAACTCTTTTATTACTGACCTTCTCACAATTACTTTGTCACCTATCCACTTATTTGTTGATGACTCCGCCCTTCATTACTCCTTTTTAATTTGAAAGACGTTCCTCCCAACAACAATTAATTGGTAGTTTTCAATGTCTCAAAAATTTAGTTCCTCCATCTCTCTACTCGATGCAACCTTCTACACAACTATGGCATCTTCTTCGAAAAGACACAGTTAAAATCTTCATCTGTCGCAAGTATTCTCGGTGTTTCTTTTCTTGTGATATTTCTTGCATGATCATATTACCTCTCTTTCTAAACAAGCTTCTAAGAGGTTGGGAGTTCTGAGGCGCCTACTTAATTTTACATGCCACTTCAGTTGCTTGCTCTTTCTTTATTGGTATATTGCTCGCTATTGCATGAGATACTCCTCTTATCTCAGATAGTTCCACTAATACGGTTCTTCTTGAATAGGTGGAGCCTTTGGTTTTTCGTCTTATCAAATTTTTCGCTTAGAAGGTTTTTGAAATTTCCAGCGCAGCAGCAAAAGATTCACAGGAATGCCAAAGAAAGAGAAACAAGAGTCAGAGAGAAGAGAAAGAAGATCATCAGCAGAGCTCTTTGTACGAACGCCAAACTAGCGATCAGATATTAGATTATAATTGAAATGTTTCCAAATTTTCCAATTAAGGATACTTTTGAATATTTAGAAAGAACGGAGGTTAAAGAAATGGGACAGTATTTGGAAGGTTGAGAGGGGCCCATCTTTTTTTGGCACAGGTTGAATGAGCGCACGCTTCCAGCAAGATGGGAAAGCTGAAGTAGAAAAACAGAGACGAAATAGTTTACCAAGGCAGGTTGCAAGCTCAGACGCACAAGTTTTGAGAATCACAGGAGGGATACTCTCAGATAATAGGAAACAGAAAGGAAAACTTCCGAAGAACTTGCAATATTATGGAATAATGAGTTGGAGAGGGTTAAAGTAGGAGGAATAACTCAGGAAGCGTCGAAAGTGAAATTCGAGGCAAAAAATGTAGACGAAGAGTTCAGCTTTAGCTGAGTGAGAAACGGCATTTGTGCAGTCAGAGGTTTACTAGAAGATGAAAAGATGAAAAAGCAAAGTTAGAGTTGAAATTTTCAGAAAAATTTAGAATGGACACAACAAAGGGAAACTAAAAAGATTACTGCATTTCGACAGAGAAATGAATTTTTGGTGAAAAGGAGAGTAGATTAGGATGATTTCGGGATGAAGTATAAGTTGCATGAGTTTCTGAAGTACGAAAACCACGATAATTAGGTTTGTTAAGCTTAGATGAGGGGAAATAATATAGAATGTAAGTTTCCATGCCAGAGAGAATCACTTTGGTGATATGCTCTACACACTCCGAGGACCCCTCCTACGAAAGTAATAACCATTCCATATGACCAAAGATTCGAGTTTGAGGCCCCGAAATGTCACTAACGTTACTTAGAAATAGGAGGAAATCTTTCTTACGGAAGACTTGAAAAGATATAAGAATACAAGGTAAAAAGGTGATCGGAGGAACACAGAAGTGGATAAAGTTTAATAGTAAAAGGAGATGGATTAGAAGTTTCAAAAAAAGGTGGTTGGAATGTTGGGTTTATCTCCAAGGTGATCAAGATATGAGGAGTGAACTGAACTAACTGCTCAAGGTCGTTTCCGATAGCGAAATGGAAGGTACGTTAACCGGCTGTATCAAGAAAACTAGAAGAAAGCCATTGGCAGTAGTGAACATTGAAATCACTTAATATGATGATTTCTGAAAAATAGGAGAAGAAGAAGGAATGTGCTCTATTTTGGAGTTTAGATAGTTGAAGAATTTAGGATAGGTAGTAGAATTAGGAGATAAATACACAGAACAAATGAATTTAGCTGTATTATGCCAAGAGAGCCTAAGACACAAGGTGAAAATTTCGGAAGACTTCAAATAAGAGACATGAAAGCACATAACATCGTTGCACAAGCATGAACAACAACCACCTTTGGCTGAAAATTGACGATGGAAACAGAAAAGGGTTTGCAATAAGATCGCTCAAGTACCTGAGATTTTGGCAATGATAAGGGATGAGTTCTAGAAGAAGAAGAGAGGTTGGGTTCAACAAAGTAGAAATTGGGTTGAAGACTACGAATGATGTACAAACTAATGAAAAAAGACAGTGTACCATGAAATCCGGCAATGAAGTCTTGGTGGCACCAACCCCGTCACTGAAAGCCACCATTCCTTAAGTGGTTGTGAGTGAAATGGAGGATGAGTGTTATTTTTAAAAGCAGATCGTCTAGGTTTATCCAAGGCTGATATTGTTGATGCCATCTTAAATATTTTAAAAAAAAATGTGCTATATGTAATAGTGCTTACTGTATAAAAGGAGAGCTTATTCCGTGTAGAAGAATGTAAAGATGAGCGTGGAGATGACACTGGAGTGAAAGAGAAAGTACCATTAATAACCCATATATCAAATGGAGGGGGAACCTTATCGCCTCAGAAGTACTACTCCCCTCCACTACAAACATACATTTATACATGCACACACACACACATATATATATATATATATATATATATATATATATATATATATATATATATATATATATATATATATATATATATATATATATATATATATATATATATATATATATATATATATATATATATATATATATATATATATATATATATATATATATATATATATATATATATATATATATATATATATATATATATATATATATATATATATATATATATATATAAAACCTTGAAAAGCAAATGTTAACTTTACCATATCCCGTCAGCATTTTTTTAATTAATTTAGAATTTAAGAGTTATTTTGCCCGCCCATACCCACACATGGCTCTGACAGGACACAGGCTGACAAATTTGGCAATACCCGTGCAGGTCTCTAATTTTCGTAGTTTTTGTCCATCTGTGAGAGACCACAAACTATGTTCATTGCTTCATTTACTTTACTGGTAAAGTACGAAGCACATTTCTTTCTTCATTTAACCTCATTTTTTTTTTACTTACAAACACAGGAAATTTCAGTCTTTTATTTTTCGGTTTCTGCCATTTTTCTTTCTTGCATATGTATAGTGCAAGTTTCTCCACATTTTTCTACCAAGGCTTATATATATATATATATATATATATATATATATATATATATATATATATATATATATATATATATATATATATATATATATATATATATATATATATATATATATATATATATATATATTGTTACTATAGACGGATCGGATATCATATTTTCTTATTTGCGGATGCGGATATAGAATTTTCGTCAAATGCAGATACGGTTGCTGATGTTGAATTTTTAAAAGTACGGATACGGATGTTGAATGTCAGTTTTGATGAGGATACGAATGCGTATGCTATCACTAATAATAATAATAATAATAATAATATATATATATATATATATATATATATATATATATATATATATATATATATATATATATATATATATATATATATTATTTATTTATTTATTTATTTATTTATTTTACCATTCACCTTTCCCACTCTCGTGGGGTGGTACCCGTCACAGTTCGCTCACATACACACATCCAATCTCTATCTCCCCTCCACTCTCACCACTGCCCTCCACCTCACTCTGTCCTCTGCGACTCTCCTACCTTCGTCCACATTCAAACCTCTCCCCCTCAGTAACTCCCTCATCCCATCCATCCACCTCAGCCTTCCCCTCCCCCTTCCTCCCTCTATCTCGGATCTCATCACTCTACCCACCATCCTATTCTCATTCATTCTACACATATGTCCAAACCATCTTAATATACCCTCTTCCGCTCTACGCACAATTCCCCTCTTCCATTCACACATCTCTCTTATTCTTTCGTTTCTGATTCTATCAACCCTCCTTAATCCACATATAGCCCTCAATCCTTTCATCTCAAAAACTTCTAATCCTTTCCTAATCTGAGCATTCATCACCCATGTCTCACACCCATACATTGCAGACGGTAGACATACTCTCAAACATTCGTACCTATATTTCCTTTGATATTCTTCCCTTCTTCCAAACTTCTCTCAGTCCCCCCATCACTTTCATTCCCTCCGTCACTCTATTCTTTATTTCCTCATCCATCCCTCCTTTCCCCTCCACTACCATTCCCAGAAATTTAAACTCATCTACCTCCTCGAATTTCTCTCCCCCCCATCTCGACACCCTCCCATTACTCCCCTCTTGCTGCCTCATCCCTGCCCCCAATCCTCATCACTTTACTCTTTGTCGAGTTTACCCTTAATCCCTTCGATGCACATTCCCTAACAAACTCCTTCACCAACATTCTCAGCTTCTCCCCAGATTCAGCAACTAACACCGCATCATCCGCAAACAACAAGACACTTACCTCCCATTCTCCCTCTCCACTTCTCAACCTAGTACCCTTCCCTTCCCTTTCCATACCCCTGACAACACCATCCATTAACACATTAAACAACCACGGAGACATAACATACCCCTGCCTCAGTCCAACTCCCATTTTAAAACATTCAGTCAGTTCCCTCTTCACCCTCACCCTCGCTCTACAGTTCTCATAAAATGATTTAATTGCATTCAATAATCTTCCTCTCACTCCTCCCTCCCTTAGAACCTCAAACAGTTTCCTCCTACAGACTCTATCATACGCCTTTTCCAAATCCATAAAGCATACATACCCTACTTTATCTTTCGCTCGCAATTTTTCACCAATCATTCTCAGTGTAAACACCTGATCCACACACCCCCTACCTTCACTAAAACCTCCCTGCTCCTCCCCCATTCTCTCTCTTGTCAGTTCTTTCACTCTCGTTACTAAAACCCTCCCATAAATTTTCCCTACTACACTCAACAAGCATATCCCCCTATAATTCTTACACACCATCTTATCCCCCTTCCCTTTATATATCGGCACTATATATATATATATATATATATATATATATATATATATATATATATATATATATATATATATATATATATATATATATATATATATATATATATATATATATATATATATATATATATATATATATATATATATATATATATATATATATATATATATATATATATATATATATATATATATATATATATATATATATATATATATATATATATATATATATATATATATATATATATATATATATATATATATATATAAAGTTGAAATAGCTTCTTTCCTAGTGAATCCTAATCTAATTAGAAAGATCAAGGGAAACTAAGGGTTTCCACATACTCATTTAATACACTGTAAACTTTTCACACCGTATCTCGGTTCGTCTTTAGTACAAACTAAATTTTACAAATTTCTATTTTAAAATACAATCAAAATATAAATTCATTAGCTATCCATATGATATTTAAAATAATGATAATTGCACTAAAATAATAAAAAACAGAGTAATAATATTAATATAGAAATAACATGAATAATAATAAAAATGATGTACTATTTTAGGAAAAAAGACTTGAGTTTGTTTTTATATATAAAACTTCAAAATTCTACGATCAAGAAAGGATATGAATGTTGAAGAATAGAGAAATTAGAAGAATAAAAAGGGTGGTTATCCATGGCCTTTTATGGCAGAGTATACAGGAGAGCAAAGAGAAAACTTCTCTATGCTTATCAATCCTTACTTTTAATTGGAGGCCAGTTTGGCCTATAGTCCCCACATTACAGCTGGCACACTTAAATAAATAAATTAATGAGGATCTGAGAAGCATTTGGTGAGATTCCTTGTGTCTGAAAAAGCTTTAAATTGAGAGGGAGTTATAATTTACAAAAATGAACTGGTATTAAGGGAATGTAGCATCAATTATAGAAAGAATGTTTCTATTAAGTTGAGATGTAAGTGATCCTATATACGGAAATTTTAAGTATATTTTTTTGTTTGAATACAGTAGGAAAATGAAGGGTGATCTGAAGATATTAGTGAGATACTCGATAATACTTTTCCACTTGGAACTTTTTGTAATAAATTTAAATGGAAAAGTATTTTCATAAATTTCATCTCTGAATGGATATATATATATATATATATATATATATATATATATATATATATATATATATATATATATATATATATATATATATATATATATATATATATATATATATATATATATATATATATATATATATATATATATATATATATATATATATATATATATATATATATATATATATATATATATATATATATATATATATATATATATATATATATATATATATATATATATATATATATATATATATATATTTAAAATTAGTGATGTATTATCGCATATCATATTTTTCTCATTTGTGGATTCAGATGCAGATATAGAAATTTTCTTCAAGTGCGGATGCGGATGTTAATTTTAAAAAATTTTGCAGGATGCATGCTAATGCCATCACTATATATATATATATATATATATATATATATATATATATATATATATATATATATATATATATATATATATATATATATATATATATATATATATATATATATATATATATATATATATATATATATATATATATATATATATATATATATATATATATATATATATATATATATATATATATATATATATATATATATATATATATATATATATATATATATATATATATATCTATATATATATATATAATATGAGGGTAGGGTACGCGGGATTTAGGTGGCTTAAATCCTTTGAGTTTTTATGAAGACCGCAACCAAATTTCTTGAATTAAAAGCAACAAATTCTAAAACATCGCATTTCCTCACAAATATAAAACCTAAAATTTTGCAGATACTCACTCCCTCATTGAATTTTCAACACAATGTCCCATATATATATATATATATATATATATATATATATATATATATATATATATATATATATATATATATATATATATATATATATATATATATATATATATATATATATATATATATATATATATATATATATATATAAAGCCTGAGGTAATATTTTGTTTTAATATTTTAACTTAAAGTTTAACTGTGGTCTAATTTCTGATATGAGTTCTCCTCTTCATGAATTCGACGCTTTACCAGTTGTCCAAAAAGTCAAAACCGGTCTTGGGAATTGAATTCTAAAATCAGAAAAAAAAATATTTTGAATGATTAATATTTAGGACTACTACTACTGCAACTACTACTACTACTACTACTACTACTTCTACTACTGCAACTACTACTACTTCTACTACTAATAATTATAGAAATAATAATGATAATAACAATTATAATATTTGAAAAATAATTTGATAAGGAAGGAGTACCATATGTGTGGAACATCCACAAAAATCATACAAGGACGAATGGCGCCCATTGGACAAGAAGGAAGGACAATACATTTTGATGGTGTGAAGAACATAAAAGCTCTTGAAACTCTTAAATCTTTCCAAGAAAGATTAAAATAAGACAATTCAAGAAATTTATTTTCGAAGGTGTAGTTGTGTTGAAAACTACTAAAAATTTTTAATTATCTTAACTATCCAAGTAGGAAAAGTAAAAAGATTTAAAGTCACTTGCTCTAAGACAAGTCCTAATTGCAGTAGTAGTAGTCCTAATTGAGCATCTGACTGTAATATTCTAATAAATACGTTGTTTCTTATTTTAAAATATAAATGTAAAGGTGAATTGGTCAGTGATTTGGATGAAATAACAATTTAATAAAATATTAAAAATATTCGGAGAGATAGCATAGAATCCTAAGGAACACCCATTAAATTGATTTAAAGAGTGTCTATAACAGCAGTTCTAGAGAGACTGAAAAAGAAGTCAAAAGAGAAGAATTATAAAGATAAGGATTGTGCCAGCCATCACAGAAAGCCTTCGAAATTTAGATGTCCCATCACAAGTTCCATTGAAATGAATAAGGAAAGAAAACCAATTATTTAAGATAAGAAAAATAAGATTCCCACTCTAGTTTTCGCATCTTAGCTTTTGATGTAGAATAAGGTTAGAATAAACAAGATGTTTCAAAAATGTTCAGTTTTGAAGATGGAAACAAAAACTTTGAGAGGAAAAAATTTTTGGGAATATGTCAATAGTTAAAGTCTTCAAAGGTGCCTCCTTTTTATGGTCAGGGTGAACTTTGGTATTAATTCCTCTCCTGCGCCATGTCTCTCGTTCTTTTCAAGCTTTACGTACTCAGCTTACTTCTTCACCTTACACTGGGAGTTCTATAGGCTTGTTCAGAGGTCTCTATCTCATTCTATAGCATGCATTTGGCACTAAATTACTGTTAATATGCGAATGCAATAGCTTTCACAGCAAAGTGTGCCACCTATAGAATCTGTTGAGATAGAAACGAAATAATGTCCCTTTTCCATTCCTATCACATAATCCCAAAAGTTGGAGATCGTTGGTGGAAAGAATGATATCTTAATAACAATGAGTATGAACTGGCGTAGAATTCAAATTTTTTTTCATTATCTCTTGTAATAATAATTTATTTAATTTACGTCCTGTTGCACTCCCTACTCCCTACTATAATTCATCAATTCATCACTCTTCTTATGCTAAACCAAACTTATCTTCTGCTAAATCTCACCTTGATTTATTGACTGAAATTCATGTGTCTTGGTGCATCTCAGTCTTCAATTTTCATCCAAATACGGACCTTGGGGATATTTTGGTAATATATTTTATGGTTGATAAGGATCAGAAGCCCACCATAAAATATATTACCAAAATATCCCCAAGGTCCGTATTTGGATGAAAATTGAAGACTGAGATGCACCAAGATACATGAATTTCAGTCAATAAATCAAGGTGAGATTTAGCAGAAGATAAGTTTAGTTTAGCATTAGAAAAACTGAGAAACAGATTTGAATCAAAAGCCCACATATCGTCTCATACTTCGCTAGAAAGTTTGTAAGTCGATGAAAATTGGGAAAAAAGGAAGAAAGAGTATTTCAGACTTTAATAGGAAAGGGCACGTAAGAGTGAGTCATCCTTGTATGATTTGTAGAAACAGTAGGTGAGATTTAGATTTACAAGGATGGAGTAGGTGGGCTTGTTTCCTTGTTTCTGAGATTTAGGCTTTTGTGTGTACTTTCGATATATCTCGGTGGCATTGATAATCGTAAATCAATGGTTTTGGAGGCGAGGAGAGTTCTTTGGGGTGCACCTTCCATCGTCTACGGTGGGTAGAACGTTGTCGAACATAAGCAAAGGTTTATTTTCAACGTTATTTTTAGATGATGTTGAATAAGTAGTAGAAATGGTGGGTATATCCTAACGTTATACCATCGTGAGAAAGACTCCCACTATCTTATTCTGAAGTAGTTTTTTTCAAAGAAAGGAATGTCAGCCTTAGAGAACTCACAATAGATTGCCACTGCTAATTGTTCCTTAACTTTCAGTGACTTGTCATAGAAGGCTGTGATTAGGAAGTAATTTTGAGAATCACATTGGTCCTGAAAACTACAGATGTCATTTGCTAGGGAAAACTTGCAATCACTCTTTGAAATCAAAAGACAGCTAATATTTGAAGGACTTGAGGGTAATTTTTAAAATAAATATTCAAAATGTAATATGAATAACTGAAAATAATTTTTAGTTTGAAGAAAACAAGATGAATATCCAAGAAGATGTAGGCTGTAATTATGGTGCCATTAAAAACAAGAGCCAGGAAATGGAAATTATATATAATATTGTTATTATATCTTTGCATGTACAAATCATATTGAAGTATAGGTCAGAATTGATTTATTATTCAATAAGGGAAAATTATTTTATTTTAAATACATAAATTCTGTGGTCACAGTGAATAAGTTGATAAATCGAAAAATGTTCAAAATGAGTTAAGTGCACTGTGATCATCTCCCAAGCCCTCTGCCCTCTGTGAAGAAATCTCTAGCTCAGGGCTCTAATATTTTCCGAGTTATAAAGATGTGGGTTTCTTCATATCTCGTAATATAGTGCATGTTCTCGGTTAAATCAATTTACTGTACTTCAGAGAGGCATCAATCACGGGAACAACGATGCAAGTCGAAATATTATTATTATATTTTAAGTATCATTTCTCTAATATCTAACTATCATTTAAGTAAACACAAAATACTAATAGGAAAAAAATAACGAAGAAAATACTTTTAGTATTATAAAAAGTATGGTGAATTACTAGGTAAGCGTGATTAAATACCATACCATAATTAGGTAAGCATGGTGAATAATTTGGTATGTTCTGGTGAACAATCAGATAACTACAAGAAAATCGCAAAAGGGTTTCAGCAAATTAATTATTCTTCAAGCCATTAAATTTAGACACTCATTTGAGTCATACTGATGTCAACCAAATTTATTTTTTTCAAAAACTGGATTTACAGGAATAGTTCAAAGATAAAAAAAAGTTGCAAATTTATACTTATCAACTTATTTCTCGTGACCACAGAATTATCATCATAGAATGATGTTACGGACATGTAATGAAGTGAATCATAAACATCTACGATACAAACATCAACACCGCGGGTATGACGTCATAGAGACGTTTATATTATACTTACTTTGAGAAATTATAAAAAAAGTATCTGAAAGTGTTAAATACGGGAAAATGAAAAATAAAGGAGTTTCTGGCAACTCTGTAACATATATTTATGTTTATGAAATATATAAAAGATGAATAAAAAAAGACTAACAGGGAATTCAATGTTATGTACATTTATTTATTTATATATTAAGTATTTAAAAAAGACTATTTGACAACACACTTTGGTACATATTTAATTAATTATCTATATATTAAATATCAAAAGAGTATCTGGCATCTCATTGCGTATGATCTGTTATACATAAATGAAAAATTATCCGACAACTCGATGTCATATATATTTATTTATTTACAGTATATATAATATTATATATGTTCTTACATATTTTCGCGCCTTTGAAACTACATGGGTTCACTATGTATACTGGACTTGAGGCTTATACGGATCTCGAATTTGACTTTAATTTTGAATCCAACGGAGCCTGATTCAAAGTCTCATGATGCTGATGACGTCATATGAGAATTATAATTTTTACGTCATAATAGTAAGAAAAGATTTTTATTTGGTAACAGTAATTATAAAATTGTTATATAAAAATATTACGTAACAATGGATGACGTAACGATAACGTTATGATTATATAGTCACCAAAATAATAAATTATTTTCTTTAAATAAAAAAAATATTGAAGGAAGAAATTAAATGAGTTTGACATAAATTGAACAAATTGTGCTTTTAAGGAATGATCCTCTCTGGCGTGTTGGTAACTTGCTGAATTTTAAAATCTGAGGTCGAGGTTTCGAATCCTGGTCTCGATAAATTTGAGTTCGTATTCTGGTTTGGGAATATTGGAAGTTCATTTTCAATCAGTAGATGGCGCTACGATGAAGCCAAGAAAAAAAGATTGAAACTTTCAGGATAGCGGGAAATCACGTGGCCAAGAGAAATCGAAGATGAAGGTGATAGAAAACCACGTGGTAAAAAAATCAAAATGGGAGTGAAGTCACGTATCCAAGAAAAAACCAAGATGGCAGAGATGCAAAACCACTGAAGAAAAATTCAGGATGCTGAGAAGTCACGTGAAATCTAATATGAAATTAATGAAAATCTAATATGGCAGCGAGACGACGTCATAGTCATGATGCTAAGTGTCATGCGTCGGAGTGTTAGGCATATGCATGGGCATATATAGGTATGTGTGTGCACATGTATGTGCATACATGTGCGCTTATGCTTACACGAGTGCCCGTGTATGTGAGAGCTGGCCTCCACACGTGAGTGACCTCATCGCCGAGGACACCTTGCAATAGTGTCTTACTGTCAGTGCTAACTGGCACGTACCTAAAGACTTAAATTTGCGGCACATCAAGGGGATTAGAGATTAAGAGCTGTTCAAAAGAGGCGGGACTTCAGGTAATTAATTGATCAGGTGTGATAATTAGCGAATTATTCGCATTTTCCTCTTTAATTAGGGGATTAGCCGGATTAAGAGGATTAAAAAAGGCTAAAGAAAGCGCATGGAGCCGATTTCCTTCCTCGTTTCCCCTCATTTACCTTACCTTCCCTGAATGGCACTGGCATTGACTCTAAAAGTAGATCCCTAATATATATTATATATATATATATATATATATATATATATATATATATATATATATATATATATATATATATATATATATATATATATATATATATATATATATATATATAACAAAAGGAGTAAAAAATATTCTTTTTAACAAGAGATAAATGAGTATGAAGAAATTATACCTGGTTGTTGGTTGATAGGTTAATCAAAGGTAGATCTTCATCAGAATCACATGTACCAGAAGTCTCATTCCTAGGACTTGAGAATTCAGAAACTGAGAATTTTTCGCATCCGGAGTCTTCTTTTCTCACGAAATTATATTTCGATAATGATAGAGACTTTTTTCGAGGGTAAGAACCGTTTGAGTTATTTGATATTGGAGAAAATGGCCCAAATAAATTTTCATTAGAAATTTCTTCCTCCAGATTTTCTTCGGTGAAAGTGCCGTACATAAGAGAATTTCTATTACTTAAAAGGCTTCGATTTAAATTCTGAGAATCTCTTTTCGATCCTTCAAATTCTGAGGGTACACTACTTCCTTTATCACTTGTAACATCATTTGTAAACGTTGTTTCAGTGGAAGGACATTCACTTTTTAAGGTAGCGTCTTTCGAAAGTCTAAAAATGGATTCTTCACTTTCTGTCTTTTTCCTTTTAGGATGGGCAACTGATAGAGAAGATATTTTGGCCCCTTTCGCAATGACATGAGGAGGGCGCAATTCCGGATGAATAAAAGGACTACTAGGATGTAGCATAGTCCGTTCGGAATTATTGCCCGAATGAATTGGAATACATGTTCCTGTAATTGAGCTTAAAGCTCCGCGAAACCATCCAAGAAAACTTCTTCTTTCTTCTGGTCCTCTAACTACTATGTGATTAAACTGTATGTTTTTATTGAAATTTGGAGAAGACTCTGGATTATTAAGAGACGCTAAGACAAGATCTGGGGGATCTGGTGGTCTTAAATCAGGTTGTGGTGTGTAATGCCAAAAGAATGGAGCTTTAGAAGCATGAGTAAATTCAGGTGTATTGCAATTATTATCCAATATATCTTTAACTAGTTCTTTATTTCCTCCTATAGGAGTTGTAAGCGTAGAACAATTCAGTGCAGGAGTTTCTGGAGGTGAGTCTAAGGTGAGATCCATTTGTGATCTTGTATGCCACGCAAAAGGAGCAGAATGCTCGTCTCGCCAACTACAAGTCTGTATATATATATATATATATATATATATATATATATATATATATATATATATATATATATATATATATATATATATATATATATATATATATATATATATATATATATATATATATATATATATATATATATATATATATATATATATATATATATATATATATATATATATATATATATATATATATATATATATATATATATTAGGTATGGAGCGATAGCAAAATTTTAACCGATACCAATAATTTTAAACCACCTGTTACCGATACCGATACCGATACCGATACCTAGTTTCGATACCAATTTTTTACTGAACTCATGAAGGTTGAAACAAGATTGAAAATATTCAATGATCATAAAAATTAGGTTTTCTGCTAATTTGTAATACTTAGTTATTTTGTAATCACATTGCTAAACAAAACATTGATAAGTGATATAGGGTTGGTGCCACCAAGACTTTGCATCCGACTTGCCCTAGTGCATGGTTTATTTTCTTCATTAATTTCTGCAACATTCGCGGTCTTCCATACAATTTCCATTTTGCTGAACACCACCTCTCTTCTTTTAGACCTAACCTCTTATTCTTGACAAAAACTCAAGTGCTTGAACATTCTGATAGCAAACTATTTTCTGTTTCCTCTTACTGTCTCTATCTTCAATTTTCAGCCAAATGAGATTGTTTTCATAGGTGGGCTACGAATTTGTTTATTTCGTGTCTCTAATCTGGAGTCTATTTTCCTCCTTGTGGCTAAAGCTCTCTTGTCATTCTACGTATAAATTCATTTGATATGTTTATATATACCCTAATTTACTGATTATCCTAAATTCTTTGACTATCTAAACTCCAAAGCAGAGAACATTCTCTATTCTTCCCCTTTCTCAGAAATTATCATATTAGGTGATTTCAATGTTCATCGCCGCCAATGACTTTCTTCTAGTTTTCAAGATACTGCCGGTGAAAGTGTCTTTCAATTCTCCATACAAAACGACCTTGAGTAGTGGGTGCAGCTCCCTAGTAGTATCCCTGATCGTCTTCGAGATAAACCCAATATTCTAGACCTTTTTTTAAAACTTCTAATCCTTCTTATGCTCACAAACTCTTTTCTTCTCTGGGTTTTTCCGATCGCTTCATATCTCTGTATCCTCTTCTATTTTTTCAAATGTTTCGCAAGAAACATTTCGAGGAAACGTTTGTGACATTTCGGTGCTCAAGCTGGTCGGTCTTTCGGTCGTACTTCTTTGATGTCCTGTGGAATGATAATTTATTCCGTGGGAGGGGTCCTCATGCTTGTGCAGAGACTTTACCAAGGTGATTCAATATGGCATGGAAACTACATTCTATAATCTTTCCCTTCTCCTAATCTTGCAAACCTTGGTTTAACTATGCTTATTCTTGTGCTGTTTGCCGCACAGATGCTGTTCTTAGGAATTACCGTTGTTTTCTAACTTCAGAAAATCTTGCAATTTATATCTCATCCCGAAATTGTGCAAAATATGTTCTTGTTCTTTGTAACACCAAAAACTCATTTCTCAATACAAAATGCAATAATTTTTCTTGCATTTCTTCCCCTCTTTCAGACAGTTTGCAAAAAAATGTCAACTCAAACTTTGCCTCTTCCTCTTTCCCTCCACTATAATTTTCTTTCTTCCCAATTGCTGTTTTACCTTCTTCAAAAACAACTTTTTGCTTAGACTTTTTGCCACTAATTCAACTTTAGAAGATTCCAGAGCTATACTCCCCCTTTAATCCTTTCCTTCCCTCCAACTCATCTATGTCTAAAATTGAAATTTCTTCTAAAGAAGTCCAATTCTGCTCCTCTTAGCTTTACAATAAGAAGGTGTATGGTACTGATGGTATCCCTCCTGTGGTTCCCAAAATTTGTGCTTTTTAGCTTGCACCCTCTTTTGGAAAAATATTTCGTCTCTGTCATTCTACTTTAACCTTCTCTTCTCACTGGAAACGTGCTCTCATTCAGCATGTGCCAAAAAAGGGGGACCTCTCTAATCCTTCAGGTACCATCCCATTTCCTTAACCTTCGTTCTTTCTAAAGTTTCATGTTAAGAGTTGGAAAGGTCTCAGATCTTCTAATCTTATCTCTGATCTCCAGTATGGCTTAAAAAAAAGTTCTACTCGTGATTTTGTTTCCCTTCCCTCTGACTCTTGATTTTCCTCTCTTCGGTATTTCAGTAAATATTTTGGTGTCGCGCTAGACATATTTAAAGCTTCCGATAGAGTGTTGCACAAATTTTTGATTTTTAAACTTCCCTCTTTCGTGGTTCATCCTCTCCGATTTTCTTTCCTGTCGTTCTATAGCAGCTGTTGAAGACTGCCACAGTTCTTCTTTTAAATCTATTAATAGTGGTGTTCCTCAGGGATCTGTTCTAACTCCAACACTTTTTCTACTTCTCATTAAAGTCTAAGAACTAAGACATCTTCGAAAACACAGAACTTAAACCATCCTCCGTCCTTAATTTTCTCAATGTTTCTTTTTCGTAATCTTTCTTGGAAAGAACACATTACTTCTCTTTCTAAACAAGCTTACAGGAGGTTGGGGGTTCTGGGGCGCCTTCGCAATTATTTCACACCACCAGAGTTTCTTACTCTTTATAGGGGAGTTGTTCGCCCTTTATGAAGTATGCGTCACACATCTGGGATGATTCACTCATGCAACTTTTCTAGGGCTATGGCTTTTCGTCTTAACGTACGCTCTTATTAATTCTTTCTAGTTTCTTTTTCCTAGTCGAATTGTTGTTTCATTCTCTGTATACTCTCTGTATTACAACGGACACTGCTCTTCTGAGCTCTCTCATCGCATACCTCCTCAACTGAGAAAGGCTAGAGCTACACGCTTTTCTACACAGTCTCCACCATTCTCTGTCCAACTCTCTAACAACAAATATATCTTTATCATTGGTAAAATCTGGAACACACTCCCTTTATTTATTTTCCCAACTTCCTTTAATTTGCACACTTTCAAAAGCCGTGTATCTATATGTATGTGACTATGATTCTAATTTCTCTCTAACTCTGGTGGATTTGACCAGGTTTCTGATATTTCCCCAACTTTGATGGAATTTGTTAGGGCTCTGGCCTTTTTACACCAGAGGATGTATATATATATATATATATATATATATATATATATATATATATATATATATATATATATATATATATATATATATATATATATATATATATATATATATATATATATATATATATATCCTCCGGTGGGCAAAAGCCAAAGGCCTAAAAAATTCCATCAGAGTTTGAAAAAACTTATCCTGATCGAAGGAGGACAATATGTCCAGATACACGGCGTTTGAAAGTATGCAAGTCAAAGGAAGTTGGGAAAACAGATAAAGGGAGCGTGTTCCAGACTTTACAAGTAGAGTATATGTAAGACTGAGCATAGGGGTTAAGTCTGGGGTCGGAGATTTGGACACAGAAAGGATGAAAGTGTGTAGAAAGGCGTGTCGCACGAGCTCTTCTTAATGAAGGAGGTATGCAACGAGAGAGTTCAGAAGAACAGTCTCCATTGTAATAGGAATAATAAAGGGAGAGAGTGACGCAACAATTCGACGGGCAGAAAGAGATTGAAGAGAGTTAGTAAGAGCGGGAGAGTTGATGAGACGAAAAACCTTAAACTTCACCTTCTCAACGAGAGCTGTATGAGTGGAACCACCCCAAATATGTGAAACATACCCCTCAGGCGCCTCAGAACACCCGACCTCTTAGAAGCTTGTTTAGAAAGAGAAGTAATGTGTTCTTTCCAAGAAAGATCACGAGAAAAGGATACTCCAAGAATATTAAGAACAGATTAAATTTTGAGTTGTGTGTTTTCAAAGAAGATGTCGTAGTTGTGCGGAAGATTGTGTCGAGTGGAGAGATGGAGGAACTGAGTTTTTGAGGCATTGAAAACAACCATGTTTTCTCTGCCTCAATCTGAAATACGTGAAAGATCAGAGGTTAGATGCTCCAAGGTTACCATTCTCGAGTCTATCAACTGCTGTTGGGTGGGGGGGTTTTCAAACTGGAAGGAGTAATGATGGGTGAAGTTATCATCATAGGAGTGGATAGGAGATGAGGTAATAGAGAGGTCATTAATGATAAGCAGAAAAAGTGTGGAGGATAGGACAGAACCCTGAGGAAAACCACTATTAATACATTGACAGGAAGAACGGTGGCCATCTACAACAGTTGCTATAGAGCGACCGGAAAGGAAATTAATGAGAAGAATGAATTAATGAGACGAAAAACCTTAAACTCCACCTTCTCAACGAGAGCTGTATGAGTGGAACCACCCCAAATGTGTGAAACATACTCCTCAGGCGCCTCAGAACACCCGACCTCTTAGAAGCTTGTTTAGAAAGAGAAGTAATGTGATCTTTCCAAGAAAGATCACGAGAAAAAGAAACACCAAGAATATTAAGAACAGATGAAGGCTAGAGTTGTGTGTTTTCGAAGAAGATATCATAGTTGTGTGGAAGATTGTGTCGAGTGGACAGATGAAGGAATTGAGTTTTTGAGGCATTGAAAACAACCATGTTCTAGTGAAAGGAAACGTTTGTGGCACTTTGGTGCCGCAAGCTTGCGGTCGTACTTCTTTGATTTCCCTTGGAATGATTATTATTGCTTCCGTGGGAGGGGTCCCTCCTAGTGTGCGGAACGCATTACCGAGGTGATTCTCTCTGGCATGGAGGCGTACATTCCATATTCTTTCCCTATGGAAAGGTTAGTTGTTCCAAAGCTACCCTTCTCGAGTCTATCAACTGCTGTTGGGTGGGACGTCTTTCAATCTGGAAGGAATAATGAAGGGTGGAGTCATCAGCATAGGAGTGGATAGGAGATGAGGTAATAGAGAGAAGGTCATTAATGAAAAGTAGAAAAAGTGTTGGGGATAGGACAGAACCTTGAGGAACACCACTGTTAATAGATTTAAAGGATGAACGGTGGCCGTCTACAACAGCTGCTATAGAACAACCGGAAAGGAAATTAGCGAGAAGATCACAGAGAGAAGGATAGATACCGAAAGAGGGAAGTTTAGAAATCAAAGCTTTTTGCCAGACTCTGCCGAAGGCTTTCGATATGTCTAGCGCAACATCAAAAGATTCATCGAAATGCCGAAGAGCGGAGGACCAGGAGTCAGACAGAAGGGAAAAAGATCACCAGTAGAGAGTTTCTTACGAAAGCCATACTGGCGATCAGAGATAAGATTAGAAGAATTGAGATGTTTCCATATCTTCCTGTTAAAGATAGATTCGAAAACTTTAGAGACAACGGAGATCAAAGAAATAGGACGGTTGTTGGAGGGTTGAGAGGGGTTCCCCTTCTTCGGCACAGGCTGAATGAGCACACGTTTCCTGCAAGAAGGGAAAATTGAAGTAGAGAGACATAGACGAATAGTTTACCTAGGCAGGGTGCAAGCTCGGAAGCACAAGTTTTGAGAACCACAGGAGGAATACCATCGGGACCATACCCCTTCTTAGTATTAAGCTCAGAGAGAGCAGAAATGAAATATTTAGAAGAAATTCTAATTTTAGGCATAATTGAGTTAGAGGGGGTTGAAGAAGGAGGAATAGCTCCGGAATCGTCTAAGGTTGAATTAGAGGCAAAGGTTTGAGCGAAGAGTTCAACTGTAGAAGAAGGTAAAAAAGCAGTTGTGCCGTCGGAAGATATTAAAGGAGGGAAAGAGAAAGTATCAAAGTTAGAGTTGAATTTTTATCCAAAATGCCAGAAAGAACGTGAAGAAGAGGAACCAGAAAGATTATTGCTTTTTCTACGGAGAAAAGAGTTTTTAGTGTTACAAAGGATAGATCCTGAACGATTCCGTGATGATATATAAGTAGCGTGAGCTTCTGGAGTTTGAAGACGATGGTAGTCCCTGAAGGCAACATTCCTGCGGCGGATAGAGCGAGACAAAGCTGGTTTGTTACGTTTAGTAGAAGGGAAAGAAAATGGAATATACGCTTCCTTGCCAGAGAGAATCACCTCGGTAATGCATTCTGCACACTACGAGGGACCCCTCCCACGGAAGCAATAATCATTCCACGGGAAATCGAAGAAGTACTACCGAAAGTCCGACCAGCTTGCACCACCGAAGTGCCATCAACGTTTCCTTTTAATAGAAGGGGGTCTATCCTGCGGAAGACTTGAAGAGATAGAAGAGGATGCAGAGATAAGAAGGTGATCGGAGTAACCCAAAGGAGGAAATAGTTTAACACTATAAGGAGAAGGATTAGAGGTTAGGAAAAGGTCTAGTATGTTGGGTTCATCTCCAAGACGATCAGGGATACGAGTAGGGAGCTGCACCAAATGCCCAAGGTTGTTTTTTTATAGCGAAATGGAAGGCACGTTCACCAGCTGTATCTTGAGAACTAAAAGAAAGCCATTAGTGGTGGTGAACATTGAAATCACATAATTTAATGATTTCAGAGAAATTAGATTTATTCTATTTTGGAGTTTAAATAGTCGAAGAATTTTGGATAGTCAGTAGAATTAGTATATAAATAAACAGTCGTAGAATGGCAAGAGAGCCTGAGCAATAAGGTGGAAAATTCGGAAGACTCCAAATTAGAGACACAAAAACAAACGACATAGTTAGGCACATATGCACAACAACCGCCTTTGGCTGAAAATTGAGGAAAGAGACAGTAGGAGGAAACAGGATAAGGTTTGCTATCAGAACGCTCAAACATCTGAGTTTCGGTCAACAGCAGGAGGTGAGGTCTAGAAGAAGAGAGGTGATATTCAACAAAATGGAAATTGAAGTGTAGACCGCCAATGTTGCAGAAATTAAATAAAA
>SEYY01000257.1:30000-33295 GCA_009176605.1 Armadillidium nasatum
ATTGCTCTTTTAAATCATCTACATCAATTTTACAAAATCTGTAAATTTCCAAATTTTCCTATCATTTATTTATTCCATTTTATTCCACTTTACATTCTTTGCATTTACGTTTTACTTCATTAGACGTATATTTTTATTCCACATTATTTAATATGTTCTAAACTAGTACCCGTTTTCTTTACAAAGCTATAACTAAAATAATTCGTAATTTTCCTTTTCTATTCATATTTTCTTAATTTTTTAAATGCAATGCATTAAAGTATATTCATACATACACATACAATACCAAAGCATCATGCACACACACAAACTCAATTATATATATATATATATATATATATATATATATATATATATAATATATATATATATATATATATATATATATATATATCCACTCAAGCATACACGCAAACAAAACATATAACCCAGCCACTCGATACATTTTTCAGGGTACCCTTTTTCTTAAACTTTTCTACCTTTTCATTATTCTTGCCTTCCCTTTTGTATATCTCAACTCCATCATCTTTGCGTACTCAACCTTTTTAATATCACCATACCTTCAATCTTCTCAACCTTTGTATTTTCCAGACCCTCAATTGCTTCATGAGTTACCTTTTTTAAGTTCGACCCTTCCCTTTTTCATTCATTACAAACTTCCCCCTAACTTATCTTCCACTATTTTTCAGCAATGTAGTTTCAATTCTTTGATACCGTAATATCTACTTTAATTTCATACACGATGCAATGGTTTAAGAAGTTAGTGTATCAACTCATTGTTTTTTCTACTAAGTGACTCATTGTTAAACAACAATTCGGCTGTAATCTTTATTCTTTTAATGTCACATATGAAATTTTATTGTTTTCATTTTTATTTTATAAGCTTTTAAATTTTTTACTGTAAGTATTATGTTTATTTCAAGTTTTGTTTTTAATTTTTTTTTTTTTTCATTTTTACTTTTTTATTTTAATTTTAATTCTTTTTTTTTCTTTTCATATTTCTTATTTATTTTCTTTTCTTTTTCTTTTTCTTTTAATTTTATTCTTTTTTCTTTTTCTTTTTTTATTGTTTTATTTATTTATTATTATTATTTTTGCTTTCGCTGCCACCGAATACAATCTTTTTCACGTTCTTCTTCGCCCACACATGCACATATACACACACACACACACACAGGCGCACACATACGCACACACACACATGTAACTACATCGAAGACTTCACTATGTTACCTGCATTCGCAATTTGTCATGGTATCCAATTCCAATTCGTGGGACTTTGATTTTTTTTTCTACTTCTTTGCTCATGCACGTAGTAAAGTACGTATAAGGACTCAGTCATATATACATACACTTGCTCACTCACATTCGCATACACAGCAAATGTATCCAAGTAAGAACAGTTAGTTTAAAATTTTAACATCACATACACTGACATACTTGACATATCAAAGCAAATTCCATGTATATTACTTCTAACAAACACATCACGCGCATTTTAAGCTATTAGCCATCCCTATAAATATATATATATATATATATATATATATATATATATATATATATATATATATATATATATATATATATATATATATATATATATATATCAGAGGTGGGCATAAGCGCAAAATGAAGCGCAAAAGCGCAAAAGCGCAATTTGCGCTTTATAATTTTTTTTTGCGCTTTTGCGTTTTGCGCTAAATTTCGAAAATGTGCGCTTTTGCATTTTGCGCTTAACAACTTTTTTAAGAGCGCAAAAGCGCAAATTTGCGCTTTAAAAAATATTTTGCGCTTTTGCGGAAGTTTTTTGAAATTAGCGCTTACCAATTTGCGCTTCATCATTTTTCTTAATAAAAAACAATTTTGGGCTTATATTTCAGTTTCTTATTTAATCAGCCAAATTTTATTACTCTTTCTGCTAATTAAAAGTTAATACTTAAACTAGGAATGCCGATATATAAAAAAAATATCGATATTTAAGAAATATCAAATTGTCCTCGATAAAAAAAGATATTGTTTATATATATATATAATATATATATATATATATATATATATATATATATATATATATATATATATATATATATATATATATATATATATATATATATGGTTTATTGAATATTTTGTTTATTGGTTTATTATGTATGGAACAAAAGCCTTGTCTTCCAATATTTAATAAAACTGACAAGGAGGTAATTGCCGAGTACATCGAAATAATTACGCCTATTGCTGTTAGGCTGCATATGTTGCAGGATGAGAAGAATGCGTACGCGGGGGTTCTATTGCCTAACCTCTTCCTCCTCAAGGACAATCTCGTGGAATTGCAACGAGAGGTGAAAAAACTTAACTATGCCAAAAGCTTAGTCAACTACTTACTAAAGCAGCCAAAGCCAAACAAAGGGAAAGAAAAGGGATTTGAACCGAGGTTCAGCAGGATTTTTGATGATTGTGATTTACTTATGGCAACAGCTCTGCACCCTCACTTGAAACTCGGAGTGGCACATAGGTTAAATAGGGGGAAGTATCCAGCTGTCAAGACGAGGATATTGGAGGAAATAAAGTGTAATATTGCATCGAATTTTACTCCTCCACATCAAGGCATTGAAGGTTATGGGAATGAATCTGAAATGGACCCATTTAAGGTGAGCTATTTTTATAATTTAGAACAATCTTTAAGCATCTCTTAACCTATATATATATATATATATATATATATATATATATATATATATATATATATATATATATATATATATATATATATATATATATATCACTGAGAGATAGAATGAGGAGTGAACTGGTGAGAGAGAAACTTGGGGTGGAATCAATTTTTGAATGCATAGAAAGAAACCAACTGAGATGGTTTGGTCACGTGAAGAGAATGAGGGAGGGAGAGAGACTGAGAGAGATGCTGGAATGGAGACCAGAAGGAAGGAGACCGGCTGGAAGAGCAAGGAAAAGATGGATGGAGGCGGTAGAAGAAGCCATACAACGAAGGAAAAAGACACTGGAAAAGGTGGAAGACAACCGAATGTTTGAGGACAGAAATGCGTGGAGAAAATTTTGGAGGAGTAGCACCCGACAGGCGTTAGCCTACCGGTTTGGACGGATGATGATGAATATATATATATATATATATATATATATATATATATATATATATATATATATATATATATATATATATATATATATATATATATATATATATATATATATATATATATATATATATATATATATATATATATATATATATATATATATATATATATATATATAT
>SEYY01000257.1:35895-68395 GCA_009176605.1 Armadillidium nasatum
TTCAGTTAAAAAAGAATCGGTTTCGAGTCTTATATTGACTTGTTTTAACAAGGAAAAAATTGTAATTTCTTTAATGAACGAAAACATTTTAAGGTCATTAATGATTTTTCAGCAATAATCATTATATGAATATACTTATATTGAAGAAGTATTTGCCCATTGTCAATGGGTATCTTTTATATGTGGACAGAAATTAATTTTATTTAGAATCGAAAAACAAAGGGGATGAATTCCAATAGTGGATGGAGGAAATGAATGTATTAAAATCGTTTAGAGCTTTTTAGCACATTTGGTCAGTTGGTCTTTCTATCTGAAGTGATAAGAATGAGGAAGTCGGTAATATAGAATGGAATTGATTGATGAACTCGTGAAAAAAAAAAAAGAGTCCTTTTGATATTTAGAGGTCATTACTGAAATGATTCGTGATGTAAATCTCTTCCAGATACTGATAGACTTGTGTGTATATCTTCACTTAATTAAGGAAAATTAATCAGTTGAGATAAGGGCTTAGAATAAGTAAGAGAAAACAAATAGTTAGGTTTCGTTAGGTTTCGATTAATAAATATATGTCAAAATACAATTAAATGACATTAAAACATTTGAAAATGTAAGTGGTAAACCAAACAAAAGGTATTCTCAGGCGACAAAAAAAATAAAAAAAATAAAAAAAATAAAAAATTCGAATAAATATTCAAATCTAAGAAAAAATAATTGAAAACTCCTGATATAATTGCAACTGAAAATGAATTTAAAAAATTTACGAAGTTTAGATTATAATAGAAACATTTAATTATACCGTGAATAGATTGCAAATAATGGATTAGAGAATGTTTAAAATATACATAATCGCTGATAATGAAAGGAAAAATGTCATGGAAGGCGAAAATAACCTAAATGTTTAAGTTTGCCATGACATGGATAATTGAAATACTTGAACTCGAGTCCATTAATAGCAAAAAGGTTGGTGATTTGTACTCGCATAGGAAACTGATGAAATTGAAAAAGGCTTAAGAGACAATTTGTTTGTCCCAATTACTTGTAGGAGAGTCATTTAATTAGCTCTGACTACTCAAAACTACTGTATTTATGTATATATATATATAAATATATAAGGAAGATTCTGTGCATCTATTAATGAAGACTAAACAATTTTATTTCTAATTTTAATGTGTTCTAGGAAAGAAATATTCTGTCCTCAGATTTACTTTCTTGGAAGGATTTTAAAACACATCTTCCATGTTAGTAAAGAAACCTAAAATTGTAATCTAAATTATTTCTCGTCTATTAGATTTGAAATATTATATGAGTATGCATGCTAAGTAATATAATTGCAATTGCTGTATTTAGTTAATCAATTAGTGTTTATATATATATATATATATATATATATATATATATATATATATATATATATATATATATATATATATATATATATATATATATATATATATATATATATATATATATATAAGTTTTTGACAGGGTGGAGCTGCTGGAGAGAAAGTGTTATATTTTAGAATTACAAGATTGTGGTCAGAATTACCGATAGGAGGGAAAATGGTGCATTTATAACGAGGAGTAATAGTGAAGCATAAGTCAAACATGTGTAAGAATTGGTCAAAACGATCTGAAATATGCATAGATTATTTTATTACCTTTTCAAGATCATTGAGAATACTGAATGATTTAGCCTCCACTCCTCCCCACCTGTATAAGTGTGGAAGGAGCAAAATCACTCAGTGTGGTGTACGTTGAAAACCCCTAAATAAAGGATCTCAGCATTTGAATGAAAAGATAGATATAACAGTTTCGTGAGAGGTAGTAAGGTATTCAAAAACAACTAGAAAATCTGTTCCATTCGGGTAGCAGTATACTATGTAAACAACAACTATTGCTATTGCTTATATATATATATATATATATATATATATATATATATATATATATATATATATATATATATATATATATATATATATATATATATATATATATATATATATATATATATATATATATATATATATATATATATATATATATATATATATATATATATATATATATATATATATATATATATATATATATATATATATATATATATATATATATATATATATATATATATATATATATATATATATATATATATATATATATATATATATATATATATAATATATATATATATATATATATATATATATATATATATATATATATATATATATATATATTATATATATATTATTATATATATATATATATATATATATATATATATATATATATATATATATATATATATATATATATATATATATATATATATATATATATATATATATATATATATATATATATATATATATATATATATATATATATATATATATATATATATAATATATATATATATATATATATATATATATATATATATATATATATATTATATATATATATATATATATATATATATATATACGAGAAACCACTCAATAATTTTCAATCAATTGAGGTGATAGATTAACCCATTGAGATCAGTCGTAATCACAGCATTTTGAAGTGGAGGGGAGGTAAATGAAGAGAGAGAGAGAGACAGAGACAGAGACAGAGACAGAGACCAGAGACCAGAGACAGACTGAGACTGAGACAGACAGACAGACAGACAGACAGACAGACAGACAGACAGACAGACAGGGACTCTTCAAGGACTCGGACTCAAAATATAAAGAGTGAAAAACGTAAAAACTCTGCAAATAATTGGGATTTAAATTGGTCAAAAATTGCAAATTTGAATTGAAACGAAATTGATGGAAAAATATTTCACCAATTGCGAAACGAATAAACACACACCCACAAATAAATGCAAATAGATACACACACGAACATCTACATACTCGTACAGAGTTATAAAAATATATATAAGTGTGTTTCTGTGAGAGACCGTCATTATTTTTTGAAAAATTTAAAACAAAATCATTTACTTTTTTATTTTTTTCTTTAACTACAAAGGAAGTATCTAAAATAGAAGGGAAAACTTCCCTTTAAACAACTCTTACCGTGAGACTTTCTTCTCAATATTTTTATTGAATAATATCAAAGCCTCGTTTAATTTATTACAAAAATACAAACACTCAATCATTGAATTTTGAAATCCAAAATTAATAATAATAAGAAATCTTTATCATTCCTTATAAACAGATAGATAGATAAGCACAAAAAAAAGAAGGGAAAATTGACAATCATCCCAGTTCATCAGTTATTATTATTATTATTATTATTATTATTATTATTATTATTATTATTATTATTATTATTATTATTATTATTATTATTATTATTTTTATTATTATTATTATTATGATTATTATTATTATCAATATTATATTATTATATTATTATTATTGCTATTATTTTTATTATTATCATAATTATCATTATTATTATATATTATTATTATTATTATTATTATTATTATTATTATTATTATTATTATTATTATTATATTATTATTATTATTATTATTATTATTATTATTATTATTATATTATTATTATTATTATTATTATTATTATTATTATTATTATTATTATTATTATTATTATTATTATTATTATTATTATTATTATTATTTGCTTATATCGACATGTGATTCATGGCATATTACAGCAATGAGGCCTATATAAGCCACTCTTTGCAGCGTATTTCGAAATCTATTTGTCCTAAAACTTCTATTTACTCGATACATGTTTCATTATCTTCAATTGTTAATTGCTGATGAGTTTTATTGTATGAGTTTATTGGAGTTTCTGTGTTTGGTCGCCATTACTAGTGATAATCTGCTGGTTGATTTATTATATGAATTTCAGAGGTCCCTTTGTCTTGATATCTGAAAGAACTTAAAAGCTACAGGATATTACCACATGGATAAACATTAATTAATTAAAAAATAATTATATATTTACAAGGTATGCTTTTAACAAATGTCTTAAAGAAGTGGGCTGGTTCGTCCGAATAAATAAATGTTTGGCCATCTACATAGTGTGAAAAGAAAGATTTATAAACTGTTTTTGTTGATGTAGAACTCTTCACAATGTCATAATTATTGATAATGATATTGATATTGATATAGATGATAATTATAATTACTATTGTAATGTTAATTAATCTACGGTTATTATTATTATTATATAATTATTTTTTGTTTAATTATTATTATTATTATTATTATTATTATTATTATTATTATTATTATTATTATTATTATTATTATTATTATAATTATTATTATTATTACATATTTACTATTATTATTATTATTTTTTTTTTTTATGTTAGTCAAAATATGACGAATTTGTTATTCTTATGCAAATATATTTTGCAGTCATTGGTAATGAGACAACAGTTTTATTTTCTATCAGTTTCTTTATTTTCGTAAACGTCTTCCTTAAAAATGTTTCTTCGTGGACTTGAGAGTTTATTTTCTGTACCTTAATTAATGTTTTCGACGTTTATGGAAAAATATAATATAAAAATACGTTTCATTATAATCATGTAATCCGAGTACTTTTTATAAAGTCTCATTGAATGAGTGTTTTATTTGCCATGAGAGACCAAGAACATTTTAACATAAATTTTCTCCAATGTATTTCAAAATATTATTGGAGTAATTCTACAGTATTTATAAATAGATATCAAGCAGGCGTTGGTTGCTTCTGATTTCCTAATGCAAAACACTGGGTTTGAAAAGCAAAACCATTCTATATGTAGCTAATATGTAACTATATGTAACTAATATTAACTAATTTTATACTCATAATATTAGTTATTCTCAGTATTCTAAAAACACTTTTTAATGATAATGTTGGTATATCAGTTTATTAACGCAATTGTATATAAAAGTTTCACTATAAATATTAGTAAATGATTACCAACAAACACACACACACACACACACACACACACACACACACACATATATATATATATATATATATATATATATATATATATATATATATATATATATATATATATATATATATATATATATATATATATATATATATATATATATATATATATATATATATATATTATATATATTATATATATATATATATATTATGGCTCCTCTGGTGAGCAAAGGCCAGAGGCCCACTAATTTCCCACAGAGTTAGGGTAATTATGGAACCTGGTTGTTAGACGCAGACATGTCCGATACACGGAGCTTGAAAGTGTAAAAGTCAAAGGAAGTTGGTAAAACGGATAAAGAGAGAGTGTTACAGACTTTACCAGTAGAGTACATGTAAGATTGATTATAGAGGTTAAGTCTGGGATCGGAGAGTTGGACAGAGAAAGGATGAGACAGTGTAGAAAGTCGAGTCGCACGAACCCTTCTCAATGGAGAATGTATGGGACGTGAGAGTTCAGGGGAGCAGTGTCCGTTGTAATAGCGATATTATAGAGAGAGAGAGTGATGCAACAATTCGACTGGAAGAAAGAAATTGGAGAGAATTAGTGAGAGCGGGAGAGTTGAAAAGAGAAAAATCCTTTAACTCCACCTTGTCAAGGAGAGCTGTATGACAGGAACCATCCAAGATGTGTGAGTCCTACTTCAAACAAGAGAAAACAACATCCCTTTAAAGAGAAAGCAACTTGGGTGGCGTGAAGAAATTATGAAGGCGCAACAAGACATCCAACCTTTTAAAAGCTTGATTACAAAAAAAGATCACGAGAGATAGAAACACTGAGAATACAGATGAAGGTTTAAACTGTTTGTTTTCGAAGAAGATTGTTGCGTGAAATTTTGTGCCGAGTAAAGAGATGAAGGAATGGAGTTTTTTGAGGCATTGAAAACAACTATGAATTTTCTGCCTCAATTTGAAATACGAGAAAGATCAGAGGTTAGTTGCTCCATGGCCACTTTCTAGCGTCAATTAACTGCTGTTGTGAGGGGGCTCTTTCATAGTGAAATTAGTAATGAAAGGTGGAGTCATCAGCATAGGATGGAATAGGTGATGAAGTAATAGAGAGAGAGTCATTAATGAAAAGTAGAAAAAGTGTTGGGGATAGGACAAAACCCTGAGGAACACCACTGTTAATAGATTTAAAAGATGAACGATGGCCGTCTTCATCAGCTACTATAAAACGACCGGAAACAAAATCGGAGAGAAGAGTACAGAGAGAAGGATAGATTCCGAAAGAGGTAAGTTTGGAAATCAAAGCTTTGTGCCAGAACCTATTGAAGACTTTCGATATGTCCTGCGTGACAGTAAATAAAGATTCACCGAAATGCCGAAGAGCGAAATACCAAGAGTCATAGAGAAAGGAAAGAAAATCACTAATTGAGAGCATTTTACAGACTGGCGATCAGAGATAAGATTAGAAGAATTGAGATGTTTCCAAATCTTCCTGTTAAGGATAGATTCAAATTTTTTAGAAAGAACGGAGATTTAAGAAATGGGACTGTAGTTGGAGGGTTGGAGTCCTCCTTCTTCGGCACAGGCTGAATGAGCACAGGTTTCCTACAAGAAAGAATGACTGAAGTAGAAAGACAGAGACTAAATAGTTTTTCAAGGCAGGGCAAAGGCTCAGAAGCAAAAGTTTGAGAACCACAGGAGGGATAACCTTCAAGACCGTATGCCTTTTTGGAGTTAAGCTCAGAGAGAGCAAAAATGACTTCTTTAGAAATTACAATTTTAAACATAAATGAGTTGTAGGGAGTTGAAGGAGGAGGAATAGCTCCGGAATTATCTAAAATTGAATTAGAGGCAAAAGTTTTTGAAAAGAGTTTAGCTTTAGCATAAAAATATGGAATGTACGCCTCCATACCAGAGTATTTAATTAGCTTGGTAATGAGCTCTGCTCACTCCAAGGGACCCATCCCACGGAAGCAATATTAATTCGGAAATCAAAGAAGTACGACAGCAAGTCCTTCCAATATGAAGCATCGAAATTCCAATAAACATTTCCTCGCACTAGGAGGAGGTCTTTCTTAAGGAAGAGTTGAAATAATACAAGAGAATATAGAGATAAGAGGTGGATAGAGTTTGACAGAATAAGGAGAAGGGTTAGAAGTTATTAAAAGGTCTAGAATGTTTGGTTCATCTACAAGACGATTAGGGATACAGCTAAGGAGATGCACCAACTGCTCATGGTCGTTTTGGATAACGAAATATAAGGTACGTTCACCAGCTGTATCATGAGAACTAAAAGAAAGCCATTGACGATGGTGAACATTGAAACAACCTAATATGATGATTTCCGAGAAAGGAGAAGAAAGTGAATGTGCTCTATTTTGGAGTTTAGATAGTCGAAAACGAAGAATTTAGGATAGTCAGTAGAATTAAGGGATAAATAATCAGAACAAATGGATTTAGTCTTAGAATGACAAGAGAGGTAAAGCCACAAAGTGAAAAACTCGAAAGTCTCCAAATTAGAGACACGAGAACAAACGACATCGTTTCGCACGTATTCACAACAGCCCTCTTTAGCTGAAAATTGAGGATTAAAGACAGTATAAGGAAACAGAGTAGGGTTTGCTATCAGAACGTTCAAGCAACCTGAGTTCTGGTCAAGAACAAAAGGTAAGGTCTAGAAGAAGAGAAGTGATGTTTAACAAAGTGTAAATTGGATTGAAGAGTGCAAATGTTGAAGAAATTAATGACAAAAATAGATCGTGCATCAGGGCAAGCCGGCAGCAAAGTCCTGTTGGCACTAACCCCATCACAGGAGGCTACCAACCCCCAAGTGGTGATGGGGGAAGGGGTGGATGAGGGGCAATTTCATATATATATATATATATATATATATATATATATATATATATATATATATATATATATATATATATATATATATATATATATATATATATATATATATATATATATATATATATATATATATACCATTTGTTTGCAGGAAAAACTTGTTAGAGGAAAGAGTGAAAAAACTGAATATTTTCCAAATTCAATTTGAAAGCGAAGATGAAAAGGGAGCGGAAATCTAAACCAAAACATAAAGAAAAATTGTGACTATAAATAAAGAAAAAATTGGTAGTGAAGATCAATCCGGTTTGGATCTTCTCAAAGATCCGAAGATCTTTCCACGAATGAGGAAAGAATCCATAAATGGAATAAGAGTCTTCTTCAAATACTCCAAATTGAATATAGAACAAAAAATAACAAATTTTCTTATCTTGTATCAAAAGAGCGGAAATTGCCTATCATAAACATTCACCTCACTCCTCATCCACACAATTCATGCAAATTTATTATTATACTTATCTTAGTAATATATATATATATATATATATATATATATATATATATATATATATATATATATATATATATATATATATATATATATATATATATATATATATATATATATATATATATATATATATATATATATATATATATATATATATATATATATATATATATATATATATATATATATATATATATATATATATATATATATATATATATATATATATATATATATATATATATATATATATATATATATATATATATATATATATATATATATATATATATATATATATATATATATATATATATATATATATATATATATATATATATATATAATATATATATATATATATAATATATATATATATATATATATAATATATATATATATATATATATATATATATATATATATTATATATATATATATATATATATATATATATATATATATATATATATATATTATGCAAAAATTTATGTAAAAAATGTAAGGTTAAAACTGTTATTTAAAAGTGTTAAAATCAAATTCTCAGAGTTAGAAACATTAGTGATATTTATGCTAACATTTGTGCATGTAAAATTTGTCTATTTTTATCTTAAGGTCAATAAAACTATGTAGATAAAATTCCAAATTCTGTGGAACAACATCAAAATATATTCAATCTATTACTGACATCCGGAAACATTTCTGAGAATACTTGAAAGAGCAAACTCTAGCGAATGTATTAAATATAATAAACAGAAATAAATGACTTGATCATCTTAAAAATATTTTATTTTTTTTTTTTTTTTTTTTTTTCATTTCTTGTATAGTGTTCAAAGTTGTAAATGGACATCTTATTAATGACCTTCCCTTTCAATTAAGCATTCAATGTCACAAATTTTGGTAATCAATTAAAATTTTTGGTAATTTTTCATTAATTTAATCCTATTTAATTAAAATTAAATTTTGAGCGTCACAAAGTCGTAAATTTTGGGGAAAATTTCTTCGCGGAGTCGTTTCTCATTTCTGTAAATGACAGTAAAAAACAATATATTTTCTTTTTTAACAAAGAGTAATATACCATTATTATTATTATTATTATTATTATTATTATTATTATTATTATTATTATTATTATTATTATTATTATTATTATTATTATTATTATTATTATTATTATAAAATTATTATTATATAATTATACTATTACATTATTATTATTATAAAACTATTATATTATTACATTATTATTATTATTATAATATTATTATATTATTTTTGTTATTATTATTATTATCATTATTATTATTATTATTATTATTATTATTATTATTATTACTATTACTATTAATTATCATTGTTGGGTTCTAAGTAAGGGCCAAAGTCGACAAATATGCCGTTAAAAAAAATTTTTTTTTACTTATATTTAACAGTATACTGTTTTTTTTTCTGTTTTTTATCTCGTTGATGTTGTTCCTTGGTAATATTTTTCCTGATTGATCGTCCTTTTTAGCAAAGTCCGATATTTTGAGTAACAGATTCAGGTGGTAGGAAAATAAGAGACTTCAAGACACTTTAACTAAAGAAAGATTTCTAATGCAAGGAAAGAATCAGGAAAGGATTTTAAAGACAGTAGTAATAACGCAGCATTTTAAACGAGTAACGGTAAAAGTGAGATAAAAAGAGAAAGAGAAAGAAATTGAAGAAAGAAAGAAAGAAAGAGCAATAAAACTACAAAAGATAATGCTTAAATAAGGAAAGGAAGCTGAAGTTGACAGTTATTAGCTTACAAATTATTATTATTATTATTATTATTATTATTATTATTATTATTATTATTATTATTATTATTATTATTATTATTATTATTATTATTATTATTATTATTATTATTATTATTATTTAAGAATTTTATGTATTATCAATTTTGAGGAAAATAATTTTTATATGTTACTCTAATTTATTTATTTATTTTTCTTCCCTTCTGTTCTTCTGAAATGTGACAAATAAATTTCCTTTTTGTCATCATATAAGAAAAAGAAGACAAAGTCAATGAAACATATTGAGAAAAGAAGCTCTACGACCTCGTATATCTGACTTGTTTTGGGAGGATGTGTCTCCTTCTAGTGTGAGGATGTGTCAGAGCTCTGCGAAAGCTCTTTTCTGTAGTGAAATTGTTTCTTTTTTCTAAAAAAAATTCAGACAGGAGAGATTTTCTAGTTTTCATTTTAGAATTATTTTAGATCAAAAATGAAGAAAAAAGAAAATAATCTATGAAGTAATATACTAATACTATTATTGCTATTATTATAATTAATTTCAAAATAAAAAAAACTATTTGTAGTTTCCAAAATGCCATCAACAATAAGTCAATAATTATAAAGTTAGTAACACTATTTTTATGAGTTGTAGACCCTGATATAATTTCTTTAGGGAAAGAATATACTTGTATTTTAAAGGAAGTCATGCAACCAGACGAGTTCTTTCCTCTACAATGTATTTATATTCATTCATTACAAGAGATAACGATGATTCAGAAATTATTTGCATTATTTGCCCATTTGGAAACCATTTACAGTTCGCAATGAAAATCATGTTTCACATAATTTAAAAAAATGATCAGTAAAAATATTCAAAATTATAAATTAAGGGAAATATGATAATAGCAATAAAGTTATTATTATTATTATTATTATTATTATTATTATTATTATTATTATTATTATTATTATTATTATTATTATTATTATTATTATTATTATTATTATTATTATTATTATTATTATTATTATTATTATTATTATTATGTTTATAATAATAATAGTAAGAGCAGTATAATTTCAAAATAAAGAACTGTCATCCTTAGTTGTCATTAAAAAACAAATCTTGTTCGAAATTATCCGAAGAAAATAAATTTGAATGTATCGACTTTGTTTGACTCGAAAAGAATTTATGTTGGCAATTATAGACTTTTAAAAGGAGGTTGGGATGAGAATATTCTTTTCCGGTTTTGAGGTATGAAAAAAAGTTACTCCTGACCTAATCGAACACTGAACTAAAAAAATTTGTAACATATAAAAAAGATAAAAATTTCATAATCCTAACCAAAATTTTCGGAAGTTTTTTTTTTCGACATTTTTCGAACAAAAAGTATTTTTAAACAAATTCTATTCCATCCTATTAAATGAATTTCATCTTCAATGGAATAAAACACATTCAATCCCATCCAGATATTTAAATCTTAAAATAATGTTTTTAATTACCTAATAACTTTTTTCCTCAAGGAAAACACATATATTCATTCTCAAATTCATTAAGTATAGCTAAAGGCAAAATTAGTAACTTCAAACGAAATTCAAATAATCGTTATAACAAATAATTTATATATATATATATATATATATATATATATATATATATATATATATATATATATATATATATATATATATATATATATAATATATATATATATATATATATATATATATATAATATATATATATATATATATATATATATATATATATATATATATATATATATATATATATATATATATATATATATATATATATATATATATATATATATATATATATATATATATATATATATATATATATATATATATATATATATATATATATATATATATATATATATATATATATATATATATATATATATATATATATATATATATATATATATATATATATATATATATATATATATATATATATATATATATATATATATATATATATATATATATATACCGTAAAGTGGGGTAATTAGGTCCACATGGGTACAATAGATGAAATTACAACTGTAATACAAAATACCTTTAAAGGTGTTAAAATAATAGTTTTGCGTATAAACCATTATTTTACACACTTAAAGACGTATTTTGCATTGTAATTTTAATTTGGATCAAAGTACCCAAAGTGGACGAATTACCTCACTTTACGGTATATATATATATATATAATAACTAAACTATTGTAGAGTATACTATCCACCCTCATATATATTTCACAAAGGTTTCAACCCACTGCCCTTATCTGTAATTCCTTTGCTTCACTTTCTAAATCTGGTAATCATTCGGTCAAATTAAAAGACTCCTTCCATTCCGACTCCACTGACCATAGGGACGTCGTTCAAACTGACATGAACAATCTGAAGTGGGAGTTGACGATGTAGCAATTTTCCAGCCCACATACTCTCACATACGCTTCCCTCCCCGTAATGCTTTCCATATTTGCATCTGATTTGCTAGCAATTTTAATGATCCTGTCTAGAATTGTGTTTCTAAATGATGCTCATTCAGTTCTACTTCTTATGCTCATTGTGCAAGATTTTTAGAATGCTCCATACCAATGGAATGTCAGTCACCATCTGCTGTGTACATTCTCTCTTGGACATAATGGCTAACGAAAAAGGTCACAAAGAAGTTAAATTTTCCTCTTCTTACAACAGATCATCCTGGAACCTTCCCACTGACATTAGCATAACCCTACTTCTAATTTTAATATTCCTACACAGTTAGGACTTCGAGTTTTATTGCCAGGAGTACTGGTTTAGTGACCAGAGAGGAGAAAACCTGTCATGTATGAAGCCCTGAACTGGTGGATGGCACTAAGCTCATCGTAGCAGTCATCGTCAATTAGTAGTCCTTCAGCAAAGTCACTTAAAGCAGTTCAAAAACTTCTCTTCAAAATCCTTGTTAACTTACCAACATTCAACAGCTCTTTTATTTTCATATTCTGTCACAAACTTCAAATTCTACACGACATTTAAACTGTAATCATATTATTTTTAATTTATTTTCTTTTCTTCTCCTGAGGTTTTCTCACAGAACATAAGTTCAGCCTAAAAGTGTCCTAAATGGTTCCTGCACAAAAACTAAATAAACACAAACACACAAACACACAAACACACACACACACACACACATATATATATATATATATATATATATATATATATATATATATATATATATATATATATATATATATATATATATATATATATATATATATTGTGTGTGTGTGTGTGTGTATGTGTATGCATAAATTTTCTTTATAGAATAAATACAAAAGAGAAACATAATATATACAAATTATTTATTGCAAGAAAGGAAATATTTTTGTTTGAGGTTTTTCTCGTTTGATGTTTGAAAACCGATGCCTGTAATAAAACCGATGCCTGTAATAAGGCTAAAAAACCTCCTGTCTTCACATATCGTATATATTTATATAACCCAAACCAGCGAATATTTCACTATATTTTTTTATCTTCCTTAAAAATATATATATATATATATATATATATATATATATATATATATATATATATATATATATATATATATATATATATATATATATATATATATATATATATATATATATATATATATATATATATATATATATATATATATATATATATATATATATATATATATATATATTACCCCATATGCCAGTTTATCCTTATAAATTTTAACTCTCTTTCAATTTATAGTTTCTTCAGAGTTCAGACACAAGGAATCTCTAACAATGTTTCTCAGATCCTCATTAATTTATTTATATAAGTGTGACAGCTGTAATGCGGCATATGTAGGCCAAACTGGTCTACAATTAAAAGTGAGGATTGATAAGCATAAGCTGACCTTCCTCTTTGCTTTCCTGAACATTCTGCATAAGAAACCGTAGGATATTAATTTCTTTATACATAAAAACTCATTGCCAATCCTGAAATGATCAGGCTTCTTCTAATGTTCTTTTCACTGAATGAAATCCTTTTCCTATAATAGTAAAATCTTTTTATTACTTTATTATTTCTTTGTATTTCTAATTTTCGATTTTAGTCTTGGTTTTTATTTGTTATTTTAACATCAACTTTACTCTATATTTATTATTTTATTGTAAATACTATTATTTTTTATTTTTCATATATTTAGTAAATGAAATTATATTTTGAGAGCATTTTAAAATAGAAATTTGTAAAATTTAACTTATGCTGAAGAAGGAACGAGATAAGGTTTGAAACGTTCACTGTGCATTAAATGAGTTTGTGGAAACCTTTAGTTTGGTTTTAACCTTTCTAATTATTTTAAGGTTCACCACGTAAGAAACTTTTCAACGAATATATATATATATATATATATATATATATATATATATATATATATATATATATATATATATATATATATATATATATATATATATATATATATATATATATATATATATATATATATATATATATATATATAATAATACCCTAATGAAGATAGGGATGTATTTTTTAGTACTTTAGAAATAAATGGTCTTTGATATTTTTATGAAATATTCCTTGGGTCAATAATTCCTGGACGCTTCTAGGTACGTAATTCCTTTCATCAATGCTGTGGTGTGAAATGAACCTCCTACATTTATTTGGAATGTATTTGGCTTTGTCTTATATAAGTGATTTTGTGCTTCGGAAATTGAATTTCCTCAAACTTTGATTCGCTATATATATATATATATATATATATATATATATATATATATATATATATATATATATATATATATATATATATATATATATATATATATATATATATATATATATATATATATATATATATATATATATATATATATATATATATATATATATATATATATATATATATATATATATATATATATATATATATATATATATATATATATATATATATATATATATATATATATATATATATATATATATATATATATATATATATATATATATATATATATATATATATATATATATATATATATATATATATATATATATATATATATATATATATATATATATATATATATATATATATATATATATATATATATATAAAAAGTTTGAGTGTATGTGTGGGGGATATGTGTGCGAGAGTGCATGTGCGTGTATGAGAGTTTACAAAATTTACATAAAGATATAAGAAATGGATTTTTGCGAATATTGATTTGCGGTGCGGGTAGAAAAGAGGTTTAGTTTGGTCCGTAAAGAAGGAATGCCTGCTCTCACATGATAAAAAGAGAAAACCATTTCAAATTCTATGCACAAAATAATAATAATAATAATAATAATAATAATAATAATAATAATAATAATAATAATAATAATAATAATAATAATAATAATAATAATAATAATAATAATAATAATAATAATAATAATAATAATAAATAATAATAATAATAATAATAATAATAATAATAATAATAATAATAATAATCTTCTTATCATTTTATTATTGTTATTATTATCATAGTATTATTATTATTATGATTATTATTATTGTTAGTATTATCATATATAGTAATATATAATAGTAATATATAATCCTTTGAAAATTGAAGAAATGAAAAGCAGTTGAATGAACAATACGAAAATATAATTCAAATAAAATAAGGCAAAAAAATGCAGAAACATTTGTTGCTGACTCTATTTCTGTCTTTCCTTTCCTCGCTTTGTCGAATCGGACTAAAATTATCAGCTACTGAAAACGATGTCACTCATATTGTTCTATGTTTGAGAGCACGCAATGGAAGGAGAGCAAACTCTCCATTGCTCGTAAGCAGCTCATCTAGGATTCTGACTTCGAGGGCATAACTTTATATATATATATATATATATATATATATATATATATTATATATATTATATATATATATATATATATATATATATATATATATATAATATATATATATATATATATATATTATATATATATGAAAGAAAAAATGTTCTAAAAAAAAAGATGAAAGATTTAAAAGTATAAATAGAATTATATTATGTAATGTAAAGACAGATAAAGAAAGCATGGATAAACAACCGTTTCTTAAATATTAGGAATTTATTAGAGAGAGATGAGAAAATGATATAGAGTGTGAAATGGCGTCTGATATAATACACAGAAAAGTATTTAAACAACGATAGACAAGAAGGAAGACGGACAGAACGATTATGATGGAAATGAAGAAATTACCGAAAGTAATTATTTATGAGCATATTGGAGGTATATTTAGAAATGGCAAACATTTACATATATTCATTTGTGAAGGAAGAACTTAAAGATAAGATCATTGAAAAGTGTATCAGAAAAGGTTTTTGTAGTGACCAGATATGTTAAACTTCTATGCTCTATACTGATACTATTAGAAAAGTAGCCTCTTAGAGAGAAATTAAAATAATTAGATGATATATTAAGAACGTTAGATATGCCGAAGACATTATTCATTCTTCCTCCATTCAGAAGAGAATGCTTAAATTAAGCTAAATCATGTGAAGCCAAAGCCCCTAATATAAATACTGTAAAACCTAACATCATCGTCATTTTAAGGTGAGAAGGAAATTTAAAAGTTAAAGGCAGGGTGAAGTTCACTAAATTAGAGATATGAAGATGTGATATAGAGAAGGGAAGATAAAGTCAAGATGGGTTAAATTTGACTGCAAAGAGGATCATTATATATAAAGATTGCATTAAATGAAATGTGTCTTCAACATAGTTATAGGAATGAGAGACATTTATTTTAAATAAGGAAAATGGGAGAAGACAGGCAAAACACAGTTGAAATGGACTTTTAAAGAAGATAGTTAAAGGATTCTTGAATCCGAAAGAGTAACAATGAGTTGCCGTTCAAAGAACGAACGCTTCAAGGAGCAAATTAACGTAGTAAGGTCAAAGTCAGTTCATAATTGTGATACACATTAAAATGAGAATGCATCAACTTAAAAATGTGTGACAATGGAAAAATAGGAAAAAACCAGTTAATGGGATAATGTAATTACAATTATTGGTGAGTTGGTAAAAGTTATTACTGAATATTCAAAAAAAATATGCATAAAAAAGTGTAACCTTTCACGCTTGTTAGTGTCCATGCTGGGGAGAGCGTAGTAATGATCATCTACATATATATATATATATATATATATATATATATATATATATATATATATATATATATATATATATATATATATATATATATATATATATATATATATATATTATATATATATATATATATATATATATATATATATATATATATATATATATATATATAATATATATATATATATATATATATATATATAATATATATATATATATATAATATATAATAATATATATAATATATATATATATATATATATATAATATAATATATATAAAATATATAAACTGGATTTTCCGATACTGAAAAAAGAGGAGGTTTAGTTTCCGTTTTGTGGAATCGTGGCTCAAGACTTTTTGCAGCGTCAGCAAACAGAAAAAGAATATTAATCGAATGAGGACTTCAACATAAAGATTTTATCCTATATACTTAAATCGAATTATTGCATAACCACGCATACACATGCTATTATATATATATATATATATATTATATATATATATATATATATATAATATATATATATATATATATATATATATATATATATATATATATATATATATATATATATATATATATATATATATATATATATATATATATATATATATATATATATATACTATTTTACGAAAATTTAGAAAAGTATGAAGAGAGTGTATACGATAAGTCGAGTGAGGTAAAAAGCTGGAATATAAATAAAGAAAAACCTTTTTTTTTCATTAATTGTTGCAACATTCGCTCGCGTCTGTCTTATAATTAGACCACTTTGTTGATCAGCAGTTCTTCTCTTATAGATATTACCTTTTGTTCTTGACTGAAACTCAAGTGCCTGAGTGTTCCAACAAAAAATCATTTTTCTTTCTTGTTACTCTTTCCTCAGTTTTTGGACAAAGGCATTTGCCGTGCATATGTGTTTAGGCAAAGATGTTTCTTAATGTTTTCTTTCGAATTTGGATTCATCCGAATTTTCCATCTTGTGGCTTAGGTTCTCTTGCCATTCTATGACCAAATTTCTAAATTGTTCCATTTATTTATATCCTAACTCTATTGACTATTCTAAATTCTTAGACTATTTAAACTCCAAAAATCAGCACATTCTCACTCCCTCTTCTTCCTCAGAAATCATCATTTTAGGTGATTTTAATGTCCACCACCTCCGTGACTATTCTAGTTTGCATGATACAGCCAACGGACTTGCCTTCCATTTCTCTGTCCAAAAAATAAACTTGAATAGATGGTGCAGCTACCTTCTCTTGCCTCTCACCCCCTTGGATATATATATAAATATATATATATATATATATATATATATATATATATATATATATATATATATATATATATATATATATATATATATATATATATAATATATATATATATATATATATATATATATAATATATATATATATATATATATATATATATATATATATATATATATATATATATATATATATATATATATATATATATATATATATATATATATATATATATATATATATATATATATATATATATATATATATATATATATATATATATATATATATATATATATATTGTTTTTTCAGTCGTTTTATATCAGTTGTTGTTGACGACTAGAGTTCATCCTTTAAATCTATTAATTAGAATGTTCCTCAGAGATCCCCAACACTTTTAATTCATTTCATTAATTAATGACTTTCTCTCTATTACTTCATCATCTATCCATTCCTATACAGAAGACTCCAATCTTTAATATCCCTTTAAATTTTCCCTTCCAACAGCAGTTAACTGACCCTAGGAGAGTGTCCTTGGAGCAACTAATTTCTATTCTTCCTCGAAAAAAGCGTAGTTGTTTTTAAAGCTTCAAAAACTCATTTAACTGAAGATTCTTATCATAATCTTCCACACAACTATGACATCTTAGAAAAATGTAACTCAAACCTTTGTATGTCCCACATGTTGTTGATGCATCTTTCTCTCGTGATTTTTCTTGAAAAGATAGCATACTCTTTCTAAACAAGATTCTTAGAATATATATATATATTATATATATATATATATATATATATATATATATATATATATATATATATATATATATATATATATATATATATATATATATATATATATATATATATATATATATATATATATATATATATATAGTTCTTTATAGGAATGTTGTTCACCCCTGTATAGAGTACGTTTCCCACATATGTGGGTAATTCCAGTCATAAAACTGTCCTTGAAAATGTGGAGTTTAAGCTTTTCGAATTATCATGTCTCCATGTCTCTTTCTTCCCACCGAATTATGGAATCATTTTCTCTAAATTATTCGCTATTACAACGGAAACTGTCATTCTAAACTCTCTAATCACATACCTCCTCCACTGAGAGGGTTTGACAAGTCTTTCTACACAGCCTTATCTTTTCTTTATTCAATTCCTTGACCCCTTGCCAGACTTATACTCTATAATCAATTTTATATGTACTTTACTGGTGAAGTCTGCAACACACTCCCTTCAACTACTGTTCCAACTTTCTTAGACTTTCACACCTTGTATCGGGACAAGTCGACATTTAATTTGACTCTTCTTCAAGAAAATTTCTCAAATCTGGTGGAAAATTGCAGAAATTCATCCAATATATATATATATATATATATATATATATATATATATATATATATATATATATATATATATATATATATATATATATATATATATATATATATATATATATATATATATATATATATATATATATATATATATATATATATATATATATATATATATATATATATATATATATATATACTATATATATATATATATGATTTTATTGGATTTATTTCTTCTATGCTGGGCAAAGGATAGAGGCCTTCCAATTTCCACCAGAGTTAGAGAAATATCGAAAATCTGGTCGTTAATGGCCGACATGTTCCGATACACGGCGTCTAAAAGTGTGAAAGGAAGTCAAAGGAAGTTGGGAAAACAAATAAAGGGAGTGTGTTCCAAACTATACCAGTAGAGTACATGTAAGACTGAGTGAGCGTAGCTGTTAAGTCTGGGGTCAGAGAATAAGACAGAGAGTGTTCAGAAGAACAGTGTCTGTTGTAATAGCAATACTATAGAGGGAGTGACACAACAATTCGACCGGCAGAAAGAGATTGGAGAGAGTATAAGACAAAAGTCCCTAGACTTTACCTTTTCAAGAAGAGCTGTTTGTATAGAACCACCCCACATGTGTGAGGCCTGCTACATACAGGGGCGAACAACAGTATAAAGAGCAAGCACCTAGGGTAACGTAAAGAATATCATGAAAACGCCTCAGAACATCCAGTCTATTAGAAGCTTGTTTAGAAAGAGAAGTAATGTGATCCTTCCAAAACAGATGATGAGAAAAAGAAACACCGGGAATATTGATGACAGATGAAGGTTTGAGTCGAGTGTTTTCGAAGAAGATGTCATAGTCGTGTTGACATTGAAAATGACTATGTGTTCCCTGTCACAATTTGAAATACGAGAAAGATCAGAAGTCAGTTGACCGAAGGTCACCATTCTTGTGTCAATTAACTGCTGTTGGAAGAGGGGTTTTTCAAAGTGAAAGGTGTAATGAAGGGTGGAGATTAGGACAGATCCCTGAGGAACACCATTATTTTTAGATTTAAAGGATGAACGGTGACAGTCTACAGCAGCTGCTATAGAACGACAGAAAAGGAAATCAGAGTGAAAGTCACAGAGAGAAGATAGATTCCGAAAAAGGGAAATCTGGAAATCAAAGCTTTATATCAGACTCTATTGAAGGCTTTCTATATGTCTAGGGCCACAGCGAATTATTCACCGAAACACCGAAGAGCAAAAGACCAAAAGTCAGAAAGAAGAGAAAGAAGATCACCAGAAGAGCGTTCTTTACGAAAGCCATATATATATATATATATATATATATATATATATATATATAATATATATATATATATATATATATATATATATATATATATATATATATATATATATATATATACTATATATATATATATACGTACTTTATATACTTTTGTTTGTAAACTGTTTTAAATCTCTTCAGAAGTTTAATAGTGACATAATTAATTAAGGAATACAAATACTACTATAGTCTGCAAGTTTAATCAGAAGGTAGAAAGTATTACAAGTTTCAAATGGCAAATATATATATATATATATATATATATATATATATATATATATATATATATATATATATATATATATATATATATATATATATATATATATATATATATATATAATATATATATATATATATATATATATATATATATATATATATATATATATATATATATATATATATATATATATATATATATATATATATATATATATATATATATATATATATATATATATATATATATATATATATATATATATATATATATATATTTATATTGAAACTTACCTCTTTGTGAAGTACTCATTTCTTTAGTGTTTGGAAAGTTTTTAGACTGTCTTACGCAAATTTTGAGTTCAACTCATCAGACATCAATGTGACTAACAATTATGCGCGGAATTAAGTGTGAAATAATTAACATTTTGAAAGTTTTTATGATTTTTTTTTTAAATATTCGTATAATTTTTAAGTAAAAACACTAAGAAAGCACTTCTCATAACGACCAAGGAAACACAAAATTATTTTACTATGTTGCCCACTTTCTTAACGACATTATATTATATTTTTCTCATAGAAACAAAAATGGAAGACTTCTGCAAGAAAGATTTGAAACCCAAATTCTCTTTCTTCACATCGAATAATTTTGCTTATCTTACAGTGAATAAATTTCTAATCTAGTAACACTGTAATTTGAAAATATTATTATTATTATTATTATTATTATTATTATTATTATTATTATTATTATTATTATTATTATTATTATTTTTATTACAATAAGAAATAGTAGAAGTAGTAAAAGTAGTAGTATTTTGATGAGATTGTGTTAAAGGGAAATATAAAAGATAAAAGCAAGGAGAGAGAGAGAGAGAGAGAGAGAGAGAGAGAGAGAGAGAGAGAGAGAGAGAGAGAGAGAGAGAGAGAGAAGTGTTCAGCTTTACCAAAAGTTCCCACCAAACTTTCGCGGATGATAAATTTGAACGCAAAGGTGTTGACACTTCAAATTTAAATCAAATACTGCGACCGGCATTATTATTATTATTATTATTATTATTATTATTATTATTATTATTATTATTATTATTATTATTATTATTATTATTATTATTATTATTATTATTATTATTATTATTATTTTTATTATATTTTATATATATATATATATATATATATATATATATATATATATATATATATATATATATATATATATATATATATATATATATATATATATATATATATATATATATATATATATATATATATATATATATATAAAGAAGTAGTTTCGGTTAAAATTATAACAAAGAAAAAAAAGTTTAAGTATTCAAGTTTGATTCTTAGTTATAACCTTCATTTTAATAATGATTGATATTAATTTAGTATTAATTTATTGGACTCTAAGGACGAATTCGTCCCCACAAGAAGCCCATTTCAGTTTTGTATTAATAAACATAAAGTATACGATTTTTGTTTGCTTGCACAATTTTTGTAACTGAAGGAATGAATAAAGAAAGATTAATTAAAGATCATTATTATTATTATTATTATTATTATTATTATTATTATTATTATTATTATTATTATTATCATTGTTATTATTAAATAAAGTATAATTATATATATTTTAATATGTATTAAACATTGGGGCTCAAAGGAAACCGCAGTGTTTTCCCCCAGCAGCCCCTTTTCAGAGAACTGGACAGTCACGATATTATTATTAAGATTATTATTATATTTAGTAGAATAGGACTTACTTTTAAAATTTAAACCTGTAAATGTACCATTTCCTGAATAATGCTTAATAAAAAATAATTTGTTATTATTATTATTATTATTATTATTATTATTATTATTATTATTATTATTATTATTATTATTATTATTATTATTATTATCCTTATTATTATTATTATTATGCAATATTGTTCATCACCACTTAGTCTGCATATTACTTGCTCATCGTCAGTGAAGAACTTTTATTCTAAATTAAAAATAAGTAAAAGTGATAGAAAAATAATTCCCTACGCACACACACACACACAAAACCCGGGATGACTTCCCACCCTCTTTTGATATTAAAGACAAAACCCCTTTTCGACGGATGTAAGGGGATGAAATTCCGCTTTCGGATTTATCCGTTTTCCGTCAGTGACACTCACAGAAGGAAAGAAAAAGGGCGTAAAAAGAGTTGAACAATTTTTGCATTCGATTTACTCTTCTCCTGAACTTAACATGAGAGAAAAATTATTATTATTATTATTATTATTATTATTATTATTATTATTATTATTATTATTATTATTATTATTATTATTATTAATATTTTTAAAAGAAAATATAACTAATTGAAGTATTAAAATCTAAGAACAAAGAAGCAACAACAACAACAACAACAACAACAACAACAACAACAACAACAACAACAACAACAACAAGAATGATAAGGTTAATAGGTTTATTTTTCCAGCATTATTACAGCAATTATTTCAATCTTAATGAAGCTTCAATTTTACTTGTAAAAATACCAAAGTAATTACTAAATAATTCTTCGAAAACAAATAATTGAGACATGATGAGCGAGCGAAAGATTTTTTCTCTATTTAGCTTCCTTCAAATCACATGATTCCAATAAGTGATTGCTGTAAAAACTCTTCTCCCTTATTGCGAATCGCCCTTCCTATCCCCCAACTAAGCTTTTTTCAATTAATCCAGCAATTTTGTAGTCGAATGCAGGTATCATAATCAATAAAGGAAGCGACAGAGGAAAGGCATCCTTATGCTAGACTTCCTTAAATGTCATTTTGGTCTTTAAGTACTTGAATCAATAAGAGAATGTGTGCTTGCAGCTTTAAGTCAGTATTGCTGCGTCTTTCAGTCCCCCTTTTTCTATTCAAAATTTTCTGCTAGCGTTGCGCTCCTCTAAACATTCCGAAAATACGATAAATATTTTGTACCAAATGTTGCTTATGTAAGTGAAATCATCCGTGACCCATTTTTTTTCTAATCTTCTAACCTTACTTCCTCGAATCCATTTTGCGTCTCTCTCACCGATTTTCCGTCATACTTATCTTCTAATCTTGGAAGGAGATGAGACCGAGAATTCCTTCGAGAGATAAAAGGCGAGACAGGTGATTTCCTTAAGGAAGGCGTGGCGCTCTTATCCTATTTTAACCAAATTTCTATAATAAAAAATAAGGAGAAAGAGTTACTTGCTTTTCTCAGATTTATCACATGGCTCTGTCATGCTAACAGTAAGTGCTTTCTCATATATATATATATATATATATATATATATATATATATATATATATATATATATATATATATATATATATATATATATATATATATATATATATATATATATATATATATATATATATATAAAGAAAACTATAAATTTATTGTCAGTTAACCAAGGAAAGAAAGCATCTGGGTTGTAATCATAAAATTTTTACGGTGGAAATAACAATAATAATAATAATAATAATAATAATAATAATAATAATAATAATAATAATAATAATAATAATAATAATAATAATAATAATAATAATAATAATAATAAGTAATGATAATCATAATAAAAATAATAATAATAATACCAGCAATAGTGATGATAAGTAATAATTATAATAATAATAATAATAATAATAATAATAATAATAATAATAATAATAATAATAAAAATAATAATAATAATAATAATAATAATTATGATAATGACTAATAATTATAATAATAATAATAAAAATAATAATAATAATAAATAATTATAATAGTAAAAATAATAATAATAATAATAATAATAATAATAATAATAATAATAATAATAATAATAATAATAATAATAGACTAAAGAGAGAGAAATTTTGTAGTGAAAAAAACAAAACACTTCCTTTGTGTGATTCTCCAATAAAATGACTCCCATAAAAAATATAATGTGCAATCAATAAAATAATAATAATAGTAATGATAATAACATAATAATAATATTATTAATAATACTAATAATAATAATAATAATAATAATAATAATAATAATAATAATAATAATAATAATACCAATAAGATAATAATAATAATAATAATAATAATAATAATAATAATAATAATAATAATAATAATAATAATAATAATATATAATAATAATAATAATAATAATAATAATAATAATAATGAATAATAAAATAATAATAATAAAAAAAAAAAAAAAAAAAAAAAAAAAAAAAAAAAAAAAAAAAAAAAAAAAAAAAAAAAAAAATAATAATATAATAATAATAATAATAATAATAATAATAATAATATGATAATAATAATAATAATAATAATAATAATAATAATAATAATAATAATAATAATAATAATAATAATAATAATAAAAATAATAATAATAACGGTGTATTTTTAACACCTTTAATAAAATGTGAAAAAAGTGAAATAAATAAATCGTGCATTGTTCACTTAAGCAAATCATTAGAATGAATTAGTGAAATTATCCTAACGAGAAATTAAAAGTGAGGTGCACAACTTAATTAATGAGGTGAAGCTATTAATCTCAAAGGTGCAGAAAACTGGACAGGTGAAATAGGTGAGACTTGGTGCGAGTAACTATATATATCGTGCTACAATTAAAAACTTTTTGGTGCTTTGTGCTATATATATAATTGTGCTCATTAACGATAGTTTGATGATTCTAATTACAGTGATTTATAAATAAAGCAAATAGTGCACTAAAATAAAATAAAAAAAAAACACAAACACACACACACACATAAAATCACTTCTCGAAGGCAGCGACGTGCGTCCAGGACCACTGGGGAGCTGGAGGGGTCTGTAGACAACGAAAGAGGTGTTGCTAGTGAAGAGAAAAAGTGGAGGAGATGAGGAGAGGTGGAGGAAGAAGAGAGGAGGGGCCGACAGGGAACAGGGAGGGGCTGGGCGTGGGCTGTATTGATTGTCGGTTCGCAGGACTCACCGCGCTGCTCCGCCGTTATGCACACACCCACAGTGCTCCACCTTCAGCGTCAGTGGCTTTAATCTGCTAAAGGAAGGGAAATTAGGGCAAATAAATGTCTTATGAAAGGTCAAATAGTTCCCGAGACAGTTTCAGAGCTATTCCGTTAGTCTCATTGTCGGAAGAGAGTAAGAAGAAAGGTGAAGTGAAACGAGATAGAGAAATACCTGAGCAATAAGCAGAGAAAGGGAATGAGAGGAGACAAGAGGCGGATCCTCTTCCTCATCTCTCTCTCTCTCTCTCTCTCTCTCTCTCTCTCTCTCTCTCTCTCTCTCTCTCTCTCTCTTTTTTTTTTTTTTTTTTTTTTTTTTTTTGCCAATCCTTTCATTTATTCCTTCGTTCCAAGATTTCCTTTTCATTTATTAAGCGTTTCTATTTTTAGCGTCGTTTCTATATATATATATATATATATATATATATATATATATATATATATATATATATATATATATATATATATATATATATATATATATATATATATATATATATATATATATATATATATATATATATATATATATATATATATATATATATATATATATATATAGAATTTCTTATTTTTAATGTGCCTGTTTTTGTCCCCCTGTCCACCAACTTGTCTGTCTGTCCATCAACAGTTTGTCTGTTTTATTTCCCTTTCCCCTTTTTAGTTCACTAATTCTCTCCTAGTCGTTTTGTTTCCTCTATCCCAGGTCAGAAACTCTCTCTCTCTCTCTCTCTCTCTCTCTCTCTCTCTCTCTCTCTCTCTCTCTCTCTCTCTCTCTCTCTCTCTCTCGACCTTTTCCCCGACTTCTCCCACCTATGAAGCCACGCCTTTTGCCCTCAGACCGCACCCGCCGCAGCCTTTATTGAATTCCTGCCGCCGAGCCGTTCAGTCAGCATTTTATTCAATATAAGAAGCGTCAGAGCTTCTGTTCTCGATTTGCGGTGAGCTCTTTATTTAGAGGCTTCCCGTAGTGATCGCACGCTTTCATCCACTCCACATTCGTGTCCTTTTATGCTTCTAATTAGCTACAATGAGTTCTCTAGGAATTTCCTAGGAGAAAAATGAAGCCATCACGTCACAACTTGTATTTTCTAACAATACAATAAAAGTTATTATTATTATTATTATTATTATTATTATTATTATATTTATTATTATATATATATATATATATATATATATATATATATATATATATATATATATATATATATATATATATATATATATATATATATATATATATATATATATATATATATATATATATATATATATATTATATATATATATATAAACTAATTATCTTATATACGAGAAAAATATTTTCACACTTGCTCACAATGAAAAAGAAATTGAACAATTGTAAGGTTCATTCGTGTTCTTTAATTTAATACATTTCCGAAACAAAATATGTTAGAATGCATTTAATAACACTAAAGTACTTGGCAATTTTTATTTTTATTTTTCTTGTGGATAAGAATGAATAAATATATATATATATATATATATATATATATATATATATATATATATATATATATATATATATATATATATATATATATATATATATATATATATATATATATATATATATATATTGATTTGCAATTGCAGATCACTATCCATTCAAATTAACCTTACGTTTTTTCCTGATATATATATATATATATATATATATATATATATATATATATATATATATATATATATATATATATATATATATATATATATATATATATATATATATATATATATATATATATATATATATATATATATATATATATATATATATATATATATATATATATATATATATATATATATATATATATATATATATATATATATATATATATATATATATATATATATATATATATATATATATATAATATATATATATATATATATATATATATATATATATATATATATATATATATATATATATATATATATATATATATATATATATATATATATATATATATATATATATATATATATATATATATATATATATATATATATATATATATATATATATATATATATATATATATATATATATATATATATATATATATATATATATATATATATATATATATATATATATATATATATATAATATGTTGGAAGGTTCATTCCATCGAAATTGGACTCAAGTCGGGGGAAGGCTCCCCTGTGAGACCTCTTGAACCCCTCAAAATCATCAACTCACTCTCTTTCCTGACCCTTTTTGAGGTTCAGTTCGGCTGAAATCGACTCGAATCGGTGGAACCGGGTTCGTGGTAGGTTCGTGAACCGACAAAAAATGGTCAGGAAGGTCCCTGAGATGGCAACATAGCGCGAAATTACAGAAAAGACCTTTGCCATTTTTCAAGTCAAAAGCGCCATGTATAATATAATATATATATATATATATATATATTATATATATATATATATATATTATATATATAATATATTATATATATATATATATTATATATATATATATATATATATATATATATATATATAATATATATATATATATATATATATTATATATATATAAATATTAGGAAGTTACGGTACATATAATTACTAATCCTAAATTTTTGTTTGGGGTTTTAAAGATGGATGTAGTATTTATATATGTTTTTATTTGTATTATGTTTAATTATTGTTTATTGCATTTTTCCTAATTTCTGTTTTTCTCTATTGCATAATTTACAGTTGGTACTCATTTTCTGTATTGATTTCAGCAAAACTTGATAATGACTACAGTTAGTAGTTGAAACGTTGAGTTATTTTTTAAATATGAAAGTAATAAAGATCTTTAATTCATGAGTATACTTCCTTCATTTTTTGTCATACTTTTCTTGATTTTTATTATATATTATATATATTATATATATATATATATATATTATATATATATATATATATATATATATATATATATATATATATATATATATATATATATATATATATATATATATATATATATATATATACTATATATATATATATATATATATATATATATATATATATATATATATATATATATATATATATATATATATATATATATATATATATATATATATATATATATATATATATATATATATATATATATATATATATATATATATATATATATATATATATATATATATATATATATATATATATATATATATATATATATATATATATATATATATATATATATATATATATATATTATATATATATATATATATATATATATATATATATATATATATATATAATATATATATATATATATATATATTATATATATATATATATATATATAATATATATATATATATATATATATATATATATATATATATATATATATATATATATATATAATATATATATATATATAATATTCGACCTTCCCTTTTTGCTGGAAACATGCGCTCATTCAGCTTGTGCCGAATATGAGAGACCACCTCCCAACCCTCTATCTATCGTCCTATTTCTTTAACCTCCGTTCTTTATAAACTTTTTGAATCCATTCTTAACAGGAAGATTTGGAAACACCTTAATTCTTCTAATCTTATCTCTGATTGTCAGTATTCCTTTCGTAACGTTCTACTGGTGATATGCTCTCCAATTTTCCGACTCTTGGTCCTCCGCACTTCGGGGTTTCAGTAAGTGTTTCGTTGCTGCGACGCTAGACATATCGAAAGCCATCGATAGAGTCTGGCACAAAACTTTGCTTTCCAAGCTTCTCTCTTTCGGTGTCTATTCTTCTCTCTAAAACCTTCTTTCTGATTTCCTTTCTGGTCGTTCTAAAGCAGCAGCTGTAGACGACCACTGTTCTTACTTTAAATCTATAAAAACTAGTGTTCCTGAAGGATCTGGCTATCCTCAACTCTTTTTCTAGTTGTCATCAATGACTTTCTCTCTATTACTTCGTCTCCTATCCACTCATATGGTGATAACTACAAGCTTCATTACTCCTTTCAATTTGAAACAGCAGTTATTTGTTGCAAGAAGGGTGGCCTTGGAGCTACTGACTTCTGATCTTTCTCACATTTCAAACGTGGTCGAGTTCAATGCCTCAAAAACTCAATTCCTCTATCTTTCTACTCGACAGTACCTTCCACACAATTATGACATCTTCTTCGAAAACACACGACTCAAACCTTCACCTGTCCTCAATATTCTCGGTGTTTTTTTTTTTTTTTTTTTCTCGTGAACTTTCTTGGAAGGATCTCATTACTTATCTTTCTAAACAAGCTTCTAAGAGATTGGGTGATCTGAGGCGCTTTCTTAATTTTTTGACGCTACCCCAATTACTTGTTCTTTATTGGGGTGTTGTTCAGCCTCTGTATTGAGTACGCCTCACTCATGTGGGGTAGTTCTACACATAAAGCTTTTCTAGAGAAGGTGGAGTTTAGAGCTTTTCGTCTTATAAACTCTCCTGCTCTTACTAACTCTCTCCAATCTCTTTCTACACATCGAATTATTACGTCACTCTCTCTATACTATCGCTATTACAACGGACATTACTCCTCTGAACTCTCACGTCGCATACTTCCTCCATTGAGAAGGGCTCGTGCGACACGATTGTCTACACAGTCTCATCCTTTCTCTGTGCAACTCTCCGATCCCAGACTTAACCGCTATGCTCAGTCTTACATGTTCTCCATTGGTAAAGTCTGGAATACACTCCCTTTATCTGTTTTCCCAACTTCCTTTGACTTGCACACTTTTAAACGCTAAGTATCGGGTCACGTCGGTTTTAGTGACCAGATTTCTGATATTGCTCCAACTCTGGTGGAAATAGGTAGGCCACCAGAGAAGATATATATATAATATATATATATATATATATATATATATATATATATATATATATATATATATATATATATATATATATATATATATATATATATATATATATATATATTTATATATATTCTATATTCCATTCTATACTTAACTTTTTCACATTTCAGATCAGTTTCTTTCCTCTCTCTCAATTTGTCTCTCAAGTTCAGATTAATATATCACTGTCCTCTCTCTTGTAAACATTATGAACATTCTTCGTCTTAATTAACATTATTGTAAATCATCTTAGATATTTCACATCACAATGGTTGTAAGAGAAACTTCAAGAAAACAGGTTCTTTTATTTTGAGAGAGATTGTTATTTATTACCAGGTACCCTGACCAAAGACAGGTCTGATCTCTCTTTGTCAGGATTACTATTATTATCTAATCTGGAATAGATCTGCAAGATCCCATCTTTTTGACTTAGTTCAGTCTAAACCTAAATGAATTATTTGCTCATCCTCAAATTCTACAGTTGGATTCCGAAAAGACTCTGTTTTAGAATATTCTTCCAACTTTGATTTTTCATTTATAATATAGTCTTTTTCATTTTAAAAAGGACTCTTATACATAAAAAGGATGTGCATAAAGTTAGAGAAGACATTTGAAAAATATTTATTTACTGATAGTGAAACCTGATCTGGTTTAATTTAGACTCTTTTCATCTAATTTTGCCAGACTTTACTTAACCTTGCGTAATGTTATTGTTACTAACCTAATCAAGCTTGATTTACAAAACTGAATGTTCTTTAGTATCGGAATAATATTATTCACGATATTGAAGAAATTTTCATGCACTTTCATAATATTGATTAACCATCTCGATTTGGTTTGTACAATCTTCTTTTAAATGGGGCTTTCTTCAAGGGTGGTGGTAGTAATATATATATATATATATATATAATATATATATATATATATATATATATATATATATATATATATATATATATATATATATATATATATATATATATATATATATATATATATATATATATGTGTGTGTGTGTGTGTGTGTGTGTGTTGTGTGTGTGCGTGTGTGTGCACATACATAAGGGTGTGTCTTTCTCTAAATGTCATATATATACGAAACTTTGAACATAATATTAAAAACCGTAGAAGTAAAAAAAAATGGATGGAAATAATTTTAGAA
>SEYY01000257.1:70895-83395 GCA_009176605.1 Armadillidium nasatum
CACATAATGAAAAATAAATAAAAAATTCGTTATTAATTATTTGTAATTAACAATTATCGAAATAAGAAATTTTTATTTGAAATCAAATTCTCATAATAAATTCTAGAATTATTGAGTTAAAAAAAATAATAATAAATTTAAAATAGTGTACTCAATACTTTGATTTTCTTTCATTCGAAACAGACAAGATTTTTAATGGTAAACTAAATTAAATGAAAATTTTATTTTGTATGCTTTTTAAGAAATTATTGTAATTGTCAAGAACAGTGGCGGCTCGTGTAAACTTGGCAAGGAGGGGCTGCAAGTTTATATATATATATATATATATATATATATATATATATATATATATATATATATATATATATATATATATATATATATATATATATATATATATATATATATATATATATATATATATATATATATATATATATATATATATATATATATGTGTGTGTGTGTGTGTGTGTGTGTGTGTGTGTGTGTGTGTTAAAATTTTAAACTATTTATATATATATATATATATATATATATATATATATATATATATATATATATATATATATATATATATATATATATATATATATATATATATATATATATATATATATATATATATATATATAATATATATATATATTTCAAACGTACCTTACTTATTCTGGAAATATCGAAATTCTGGAAGCATCTACATATCAATGCAAATGTTTTGACATTCGTATTATTATTATTTAGCTTTCATTTCATTTAGGCCTATTATTATTATTATTATTATTATTATTATTATTATTATTATTATTATTATTTAGAAATAAGATTAGTTCTTGGAAAGCTTGCTGATATTATTATTTAAAAATAAGATTAGTTCTTCGAGTTTTAGATGTCGAAAAGTTTTCAATTACTTTTTCATTGAAATCTGGTATTTTACAGACCATTTCACTCTCTATTGAAAGCATCGTTAATGCATTCAATCTCTCGTTGCACATGGTACTACGTAAAAAAAAAAGTTTTTATTCTCTTCAAAGTCGAGAAACATCTTTCTGCTTCAGACGTCGTCATCGGAGTTGTAATTAAAATTTGTAGTAGTCTGGTGATATTTGAAAATGTTGATCCTAAATTTTCATCGCTTACCATGTCTAACATTGCAATAAGGGTTCTTGAGTGGTGCATATCTGTTCTTGAATAAAACACGGAGAGTTCTGTTCTCAGGTTTTCTTTTTCCAACATCGGGTAAGCAGCAACAGCTTGATCGAGTGCATCGCTCGGAAAATGTTTCATATATTCATGGAAATTGTCTATTAGAAGAAGTTTACTAGCTTCCAGATGTTTAGTGAAGCTAAACCTCTCTTTACATTGAATCAAAATAACGTCACAAACCTCTTTTGCAGCAATTGATCTATCTGTGTTAAATTTTCTTCTTCTTGGTTCAAAAGGAAACGAAATATTAATATTTTCATCCCTTATTTTTTGAATTTCAGATTTAAAAGTTTGTAAATAGTTATTAGCTTTGACTGAATCAATTAATCTAGATTGAAGCTGAGAAAACATAATGTCAACATGAGGCATTACTTTTGAGAAAAAGTTCAACCAAAATTCGAATTCGAAATCATTCAGAAGTCTCTTAATGCCTGCTGCTGCAGATCCAGTTTCTCTTGATTTAGATGCTTCTAATATGCTGCAACATTCAATTATTTGGTCTTTCATCTCCTTAACAGCGTTAACAGTTCTACTCTTGAAATTCCAACGCGTAGAAGATGGTCTCGGAACTCTGCGACCAGCAATATTTTCTAAAGTACTCATTCTTTGAGGGGACCTTGAGAAAAAATTTGGTATTCCAGACAAGCTGTTGAAAAATACTCGAACATTAGTATTTTGTGACGTCGCTTGTTCCAATAATAAGTTTAATTGATGCGCATAACAATGAACAAAGTGAGCATTACTATATGCTTCCTTTATTCTGCTTTGCACGCCTTTGTTTACTCCACTGAGAGCGGCTGCACCATCATAGGTTTGAGCAATAAGCTTGTGAGGACTTTCTCCAATCAGAATTTGAAGTTCTCGAAGTAGTATACTTGATAATGCCTCTGCTGTTTGATTGACAGGATTAAAAAATCCCCAAAATCTCTCCACAGGTTTCCCTTGGTGTTCATATCTTAAAACAATTACCATTTGAGTTCTATCGTGAATATCAGTTGTCTCATCACACATAACTGCCAAATACTCTGCTTGCTTTACTTCTTCTTTGATCTTATTTTTGCATATTACTAGCATAGATTCTAAAAGCTCGTTTTGTATAGATTTAGAAGTTCCTTTAAAAATAATTGAGCTATTCAAGTGAGCCTTAAAACTGGAGTCCAGTTCACAAGTAAAATCAACTAAACCTCTAAATACTCCTGAATTTTCAGAAGCCTGAGTTTCATCATGACCTCTAAGGGGGAGTTCATATTTTCCACAAAATTTTATACAGTTGATAATTTTTGATAAAGCATCCCTATTTTTTCTAATTTCTTTATTATGCTGTGCAATTGAGAGTTTATATGCATTATCCAATTGAGTGGCAATATTCACTTTGCCCATCATATGTAAATCAATCATATTATTTTTATGTTTGATCGAATTCTGATGTTTCCTAATTTTGTCTTGTAAATGCTTCAAGTCAATAACACCACCTCTAGTCCATACTGGATCACCGCCAAACAATATGCACGGGAAACAGAACAATGCATTTTTCTCATCACAGCCGCAAATCCAATTACATTTTTCATACACACTACTATGAAAATGACGTGTGAATGTTTTTTTTATTATTATCATTATTTTGCTTAGAACTTCTCTGTTCAATAGACAAAATTGGAGTAGGCCTCCCTTTTTCTTTAATATTTTATTTTCTCATTGATTGTCAACTGAGAAAATGTTATGTCTTGTAAATTTTTAACAGAATTCATCTATAAGAAATAAATATATATATATATATATATATATATATATATATATATATATATATATATATATATATATATATATATATATATATATATATATGTATATATATATGTATATATATATATATATATATATATAAATATTTATATATATATATATATATATATATATATATATATATATATTATATATATATATATATATATATATATATATATATATATATATATATATATATATATATATATATATATATATATATATATATATATATATATATATATATATATATTTCAAACGTACCTTATTTATTCTTGAAAACTTGCTTACATTCTTATTTAAAAATAAGATTAGTTCTTTGAATTTTAGATGTCGAAAAGTTTTCAATTATTTTTCCATTGAAATCTGGTATTTTAAACCATTTCGCTCTCTATTGAAAACATCGCTAATACATGGTACTACATTTAATAGTTTTTATTCTATTCAAAGTCGAGAAACATCTCTCTGCTTCAAACGTTGTCATCGGAGTTGTAATTGCTTTCATATAAATAATGTTTTAAAAGCATACTGTCATATTACACCAAATTATATAAATTTCACATTTTTTTACACTATTCTTACTCAATCGCTAAATTTATCTTCCTTCAAAATTGGAAAAAATTTATCTCACAAAAACAGACTTGCCAAACGTACGTCTTTCAACATAAAAAAACAATTATTACGTACGTATTAAAATTATTATAAGATTTTTTCCCATTCCCAATTATTCTTACTTAAAATTCTGCAAGGATTACAAAAATGTTAGCCTTTTTAATTTACTTTTATAGTTTTTGTAATATTTAAGTATGTAGAAGTACATCTGGCATAATGTTTTATATATATATATATATATATATATATATATATATATATATATATATATATATATATATATATATATATATATATATATATATATTATATATATATATATATATATATATATATATATATATATATATATATATATCGAACAAGAAAAAAAAAAAAACATAAAACTTGTAATTTTTCTTCCACAATTAAAAAAACAACCTCCCTCGAGATGAGATTTTAAGCAACTGTCGTAAGTTGCTATATATTACCGTGGTTGCTAAATCTGTCTTATTTGGGCGAAAATTTTACAGCCCATTTTTTAAATAATGGCAATGCTTGAAAAATAATATCGTACCCAAAAATTTGAAGTTGTCAAATGCATTTACTTCTTATTTTCTTTAATGATTTATACTTTTTATGTATTAAGTTGTTAAAAAATGAATTTAAATCACTTTTCTCTGACAAAAATTTCATATTTATATCAACATCCTACGCCTGGTATTTTTAATTTGGAGGGGCTGCAGCCCCGGAGCCCATAATGACGAGCCGCCACTGGTCAAGAATATTAGAATTTGAAAATTTTGCCCTTCTACACCTACATCAACTTGGATACAGATGTAAATCTTCAAAATTTTACGAAAAATACTTTAAGCAAATATAAAATTTTAAAACTGTAATGACAAAAAAAATTTTTTTCCCACTAAAGATTTCAGATACTTTTAATTCGTGTCCGTAAAATATTTTGTAATTATTAATACTGAAAAAAGTGTAAGAATCGGAAAGGTTAAAATAAGTCACGTGATCAGTGAGAATTAAGTCAATTAAGAACTTTTTAAAATAATTAAAAACTGCAGAAGAGTTTTATTAATAAAAATAATCGTGTCGTTTAGAATGAATAGAGAAAAATAAAACATTGGAATTTATATTTGAAATATATTTCAGAAACAATACTGTACATTTGTTATTTAGAAATGGGCAAAATATATTTGTATATATTGAAGGATATTCTTTTTTCAAATAAAATTATTTGCAATATTTAATAAATACTTCGTAAAACTTATACCTTAAATATAACAATAAAATGCAAAATTATTCTAACGAATTAAAAACAGTGTTTTAAATAATTAATATTCTATACTCATATGAAAAAAAACATTCGAAGAATAAAAGAATTAATAAATAGCGAAATCATAACCAACATTAGCCATTAATTAGCAAAGGCGAAGTAATTAAGAGCTATTTTCCTCTTTACTATATATATATATATATATATATATATATATATATATATATATATATATATATATATATATATATATATATATATATATATATATATATATATATATATATATATATATATATATATATATATATATATATATATATATATATATATATATATATATATATATATATATATATATATATATATATATATATATATATATATATATATATATATATATATATATATATATATATATATATATATATATATATATATATATAGACAAAATGAGCACTATAACCGTGTTTTGTTTTATACAATTAAAAGCCCTACAGCTGCGCTTAATAGTATTTAAGTTCTATTAAGAGCAGAAATTAATAGGAAAAAAAAGTTACAGATTTTCTAATAGGAAACACATAAAGAAAGAGAAATTTTGACAAAGAGAGGTGGAGACAATGTAGAAAGACGAACCGTTTTCGAAGATGGAAGTACGTGGTTAAATCTTTATAAGGAATAGTGCCTGAGAACATAAGTTAGAACAACGAGTAATCAAAAAGGAGATCGGAAAAGTTAAGAAAAAAAAAGAAAACTCCTAGACTTAACCTTTTCAAGAAAAACTGTATAAATGGAACCACTACATCCTTACACTTCATACGAGAAAGTACAGTTCCCCTTGTAAACAAATTTTGAAGACTTCTCAGAACAACTAACCTCTCAGAAGTTTGCTTTGCAAGAGAAATAATGTGACCATTACAAGAAAGATTAAGAGAATAGGAAAGAGCAGGAATAATAAGGATAAGAAAAGTTTGAATTGTTTCAGAGAAGATTTTATAGTTGTAAAGAAGATTGAAAAGAGCAGATAGATGAATAAACCAAGTTTTTGAAACACTGTAAATGTCTATGTTTTTTCATCTCCAATAATAAATACGAGAAAGGTCAGTTGTCAGTTGGTCCAAGGTCATCTTCCTTGTTTTGGCTAATTGGTTTTGAGTAGGTCGACTTTCGAAATGAAGAGTAATGAAAGATGAAATCTTCAGCAAGAAAATAAATAGATGATGAATTAACAGAGAGATATTTAATCAAAAATAGTTAAAGCTGTGTAGACCTTAAAGAACACCACTACTGATATATTGAAAGGGTGAACAGGAATATTTAAAATTGATCCCCCAAAAAACAATCAAGAATTAAATTTAAAAGAAGGTTACAGAGAAGTTAGATACCCAAAGAAAAAAGTTTAGAAATCAACGATTTTTGTTAGACTCTATGGAAATTCCATGGAAAATTAAGAAATGTGAATACAGATCCGAGCAGTTAGTTCCACTAAAGTTTCAAAACCGTTTCCTTGTCGAAAATATGGTCAGATCATCCCAAAGGCCTAAAGAGGTAAAACGATTTAAGAAATAAGATAATTTTAGAAAACAAAAGGTGGAAAGAATTTGAAGTTTATAGGAAGAAGGATTTGAAGTTAAGGAAAGGTCGAATATGATGGGTTCATTCCCAAGAAGATCAGGGTTACGAATAGGGAGGTGCCTCAATTGGTTAAATTTATTATGAAAGAGAAATCAAAAGCGAAATTCAACAGTTACAAATTGAGAACTAAAGGAAAACCATTGATGTTGATGAACATTGAAATAACTAAGAAATGGGATTTCAAAAAGAATAGAAGAAGAGAGAACACGCTTTAATTTGGAGTAAAAATATTTGAATAACTTATTATATGAAATAATGTTTATAAAAGAAAATATATAATAAATAAATTTAGTTTTATTTTTTTCAGATACCGCTTGTTACTGTATTGATTTAAACAAAAATTGGTTTAAATAAATAAAAAAATAATAATTCAAGGTGAAGACGTCATGAGAGTGAATAGGTAATGAAATGCAGATAGAGCATTAATAAACAAATTCATTACATTGGTGGTAGTCTTAATAACTAATGACCATTAGATTTTAACTAATATATAAAAACCAAATAATATTGTTTTTGCTTTAAAGTTACAGTCAATGAAAATCATATTTCCAACAAACAAGTTTTCTTTAAAAAAAAAAAAAAAAAAGTTTTAAGAATTTAATTAAACATGATTCTCCTCCTCCATATTCCTCTCTCAAGTCTTTTTTGATTCTTGGAGTATTGTTATTCAGTTGGAAAATGATTTTGTTTTTTTCATATTTGGAAGAACTCTCACAAAAAAGGAATCTTAATTTACATATAAAAAGTAAAATACGTGAACGCAAAACCTTTAAAAATATTTTATACCTTGATGTTACGTAAACGCTTCATTTGCCTTCATAATTTCTGTGTATTTTTAAGAGAAAATCTGCAAATATAATTTTTATAAATAGTTGAAATTGATCTATGAAAAGAGAAAAATAAAATAAAACTTAATGTTAATACTGATGCAAAAATGCAAAAAAAATTAAAAATCAAAAAAAAAATTTAATATATATATATATATATATATATATATATATATATATATATATATATATATTATATATATATATATATATATATATATATATATATATATATATATATATATATATATATATATATGTCTCCTCTGATGGGCAAATTCCAGAGGCCTACAAATTTTTATTAAAGTTGAGGTAGAACTGGCATCTGGTCGTTAAAAGCCAACATGTCCCGATATACGGCGCTTGAGAGTGTGCAAGTCAAAAGGAAAATACGTAAAAAGAGAGTGTTCCAGACTTCACCAGTAGAGTACATGTAAGATTGAGCATAGCGGTCAAGTCTAGGATCAGAGAGTTGGACAGAGAATGGATGAGACTGTATGGAAAGCGTGTCGCACGAGCCCTTCTCAATGGAGGAGGTATGCAAAGGGAGAGTTCAAAAGAGCAGTGTCCATTGTTACAGAGAAGTTAGATATCGAAAGAAAAAAGTTTAGGAACCAACGATTTTTGATAGACCTATCGAAAGCTATCCATAGTATTGAGACAGTGACGCAACAATTCGACAGGCCGAAAGAGAGTGGAGAAAATTAAGTGAGAACGGGAGAGTTAATAAGACGAAAAGCCCTAGAATTCTACCTTGTCATCTGCGGACGACACCCCTATAAAGAGAAAGCAATTGGGGTGGCGTGAAGAAATTCTGAAGGCGCCACAGAGCACTTAGAAATAGAAGTAATGTGATCCTTTCAAGAAAGACCATGAGAGAAACACCGAGAATATTAAGGACAAGCGTAAAGTTGAGTAGAGTGTTTTCGAAGAAAAAGTCATAGTTGTGATGAAGGTTGTGTCTAGTAGAGAGATGGGGGAACTGAATTTTTGAGGCATTGAAAACAACCATGTTTTCTCAACTCCAATTTGAAATATGAGAAAATCAGAGGTTAGTTGTTCAAAGGCCACTTTCTAGCGTCAAATAATTTCTGCTGGGAGGGGCGTCTTTCAAAGTGAAAGGAGCAATGAAGGGTGGAGTCATCAGCATAGGAGTGGATAGATGATGAAGTAACAGATAGAAGGTCATTAATGAAAAGTAGAAAAATTGTTGGGGATAGGATAGAACCCTGAAGAACACTACTATTAATAGATTTAAAGGATGAACGGTGGCCGTTTGCAACAGCAGGTATAAAACGACCAGAAAGAAAATAGGAGAGAAGACTGCAGAGAGGTGGATAGAATTCGAAAGAGGGAAGTTTAGAAATTAAAGCTTGTGCCAGACTCTATCGAAGGCTTTTGATATGTCCAGAGAGATAGCAAAAGATTTACCGAAAGGCCGAAGAGCAGAGGACCGAGTCAAAGAGAATGGAAAGAAGATCGCCACACCACTAAAGCTTTTTTAACGAAAGCCAGACTCAGAGATAAGTTTGAAGAATTGAGATGTTAACAAATCTTCCTGTTAAGGATATATTCGAAAACTTAAAGAAAGGAAGCTAAAGAAAAGGGACGGTAGTTAGAAGGCTGAGAGGGGTTCCCCTTCTTCGGTACAGGCTGAAAGAGCTGACGTTTCCAGAAAGAAGGAAAATTGAAGTAGAAATCAAAGTGCTTGAGGGCGCCGATTCGATCCTCTTATGGTTCCTAAATATATACTACCTAGAAAAGTTCCTCCCCTCGAATAGGGCAATGCCAGTGAGATGTGAACTTTTTCTTTAAAAAAAAAAAAAAAACAGAAAAAGAAAGAAGACAGAGACGAAATAGTTTACCAAGGCAGGTTGCAAGCTCAAAAGCACAAGTTTTGAAAGCTACAGCAGGGATACCATTAGGTGCGTATGCCTTCTTAGTGTTAAATCCGAGAGAGCAGAAATGACATCTTTAGAAGAAATTACAATTTGAGGCATAAATGAGTTGGAGAGTGTTGAGGGAGGAGGATTAACTCCGGAATTGTCTAAATTTGAATTAGAGGCTGAAGTTTGAGCAAAGAGTTCAGCTTTAGAAGAAGGCAAAACGGCTGTTGTTTCGTCAGAAGATACTAGCTGTGGGATAAAGGTAGAAGCAAAGTTAGAGTTGACATTTTTTGCAAAATGCCAGAAAGGGAGCAAAGAAGAGGAATCAAAAAATAGCTTTTTGGTGTTGCGAAGTATAGATTTTGTACGATTCTGAAATGAAATATAAGTTGAGTGACAGTCAGGAGTTTAAAGAGTACTGTAATCCTTGAAGGCAGCATTCCTGCTGCGAATAGCACGAGAACAAGTAGAGGACACCAAGGTTTGTTAGGCTTAGTAGAAGGGAAAGAATTTGGAATGCACACCTCCATGCCAGATAGAATCACCTCGGTAATGTGCTTTGCACATTCAGAGGGACCCCTCCCACGGAAGCAATAATTATTCCACAGGAAATCAAAGGGGGTCTTTCTTACGGAAGACTTGAAAAAAACAGAAGAGGATATAGAGATAAGAAGGTGGTCGTAGGATCCCAGAAGTCGATAGAGTTTGACAGCATAAGGAGAAGGATTAGAAGTTAGGAAAAGATCTAGAATATTGGGTTCATCTCCAAAACGATCAGAGATACGAGTAGGGAGCTGCGCCAACTGCTCAAAGTCTCTTTGGATAGCAAAATAGAAGGTACGTTCACTGGCTCTGTCATGGAAGTTTGAAGAAAGCTATTTGCGATGATGAACATTGAAATCACTTAATATGATGATTCCAAGAAAGGAAAAGAAGAAAGAATGTGCTCTATTTTGGAGTTTAGATAGTGGAAGAATTTAGGATAGTCAGTAGAATTAAATAAATAAACAAAACAAAATGATATATATATATATATATATATATATATATATATATATATATATATATATATATATATATATATATATATATATATATATATATATATATATATATATATATATATATATATATATATATATATATATATATATATATATATATATATATATATATATATATATATATATATATATATATATATATATATATATATATATATATATATATATATATATATATATATATATATAATTAAAGAAGAGGAAAGAAGAAAATAATATAGATAATTTGTTGTGGTTATCATTTTTATTTTACTAACCTTTACTTAATCAAGAGAAGAGAAATGGATTTGAACCATCGTTGGTAGAAGAAAATGATCCTTCTGTTGTTGTTGTTTCATTGAATACAACAGAAGTTGTTGTTGTTGTTGAAATTTGCGATTCACATTCATTTAGTTCTTTTTGCAATACTTTAACTACAGCATATATATATATATATATATATATATATATATATATATATATATATATATATATATATATATATATATATATATATATATATATATATATATATATATATATATATATATATATATATTATATATATATATATATATATATATATATATATATACTATATATATATATATATATATATATATATATATATATATATATATATATATATATATATATATATATATATATATATATATATATATATATATATATATATATATATATATATATATATATATATATATATATATATACTTATATATATAATATATATATAAACTTCTATAAAATAATGAATACATATTTAAGCATGTTCAAATTATAAAAACATTCTTATGAAAAGACAATCAAATTGTTCAAACCTTTAAAAAAAAAATTTTTTTTTTTCTTTCTGGGGTTGAAGTCACACAATCGACCAAAACTAAATTTAACTTATATTAACAAAGTGTGAATATCTTGACGTAAAATAAAACATCTAATTTTTTCGATCGATCGTTGTCCCATTTGAAGTTTGGTTGTATTTACTATTTATTTGATGAAGATCAGAAGGTTAACTTGGATTTATGTTGATCTTTCGCACACATCTTTCTTTATAACAATATGACTTCTCTAAGGAATTCTGTTTCATTCCATTGTCAGACATCTTCATTATAATTAGAATTTAAGTCATCTGAGAATATATTATTTATTCTAATTTCCACTTTGTTGAACACCACCTCCTCTTACTCCAGACCTCACTTCATATTCTTAATCTAAGCTTAGATGTTCTGAACTCTCTAATAGAAAATTCTACTCTGTTATCTCTTGCTTTCTATATCCACACATTTCAGCCAAAGATGGTTGTTGTGATTATGTGCACAATGGTTTCACTTGTTTCTAATATGAAATCTTCAGAATTTTAACTTTTTTTGGCCTACAACTTCTGGCCAATTTTCTACTAAATAAATTTGCTGTGCTTAATTTTCGAATAACACTACTAACTATTTTAAATTCTTAGACTAAACAAACTCCAAAATATAGCACATTCTCACTTCTCTTTTCTCTGAAATCATCATCTTGAGTAATTTCAATGCTCAAAATCGTTAATGAGTCTCTTCTAGTTCTCAAGGTACATCTGGTGAACTCAACTTTTAGTCCTCGATTTACAACAACACTGTACATACGGGTTAGTTTCCTCTATTCCCGTATCAATGATACTCATTGAGACGACCCCAATATACTTTAAAAAACTAGCTTTAACTTCCAATCCTTCTCTTCGAGCTGTTAAACCTTTTCCGTCTTTGGAGTCTTCAGATCGTCTTCTGATTCCATCTCTGTAGGCCTTCCCTGAACAGGCAAAGCTCTCGATTATTGCTTCAACTGAAGGAATCCCACAGTGTGTGCAGAGTGCATAACCAAGATGATTTTCTTTGATATTAAATCGTACATCCATTGTAATTCTTTCAATTAAAATTTATAAACTTTGGTTTTAGATCTGCTTGATTTCATGAGTTTCTTCTAATGGACGATGCCTTCAGAAATTACTGCCATCTTTAGACTTCAGAATCTATTTTTCTATTTTATCTCAGAATTGTTTCAAATATATTCTCCAAAACATTAAAAACTCTTTTATCAGTACAAATTAGAATAGTCTTTTTTGTTCTTCTTCTTCTAGTTCTTTCTGGCATCCTGCAAAAGTTGCCAATTATTATTACATTGCATCTTTCAACTTCACCATTGCTGTTTTACCTTCTGTTAAAGTTTAACGCTTTTGCCAAAT
>SEYY01000257.1:88395-120895 GCA_009176605.1 Armadillidium nasatum
ACATAAAGTATTGTGACTTAATATAAATTTTATGAATGAGTTGGCAACCCTAGATTTTTTTGATATGCAAATCTCATTCTTTCTAACCATAATCTATTCTGCTGAATTCTCTTACATTATCTGTATTTTCTGCTGAAACAAAAGTCACTCACTTTAAATCTTGTCAGATCCAAAGGAGTGCAAATTCTAGGGCTGCGAATTACCGATCAAGCGATAGTAAATGAAATATGAGAAATATATTAAAATTAAAATAAATTTTTCCCAATTCAAAATTAATTAAGTGATAGGATAATAAAATTGATATCCTTTGAAAGATGGTTATTTGCAATTTCTAAGTCTACGCATACAATTTTTAATTTTACCTTAAGTATACAAAATTATAATAGTTACTCATAAATAATAAAAGAAAACCATATAAATTAGGATAAACTAATTTAGTTTTAATTTGTTTTTCAATTTTCCAAACTTTTTTTTTTTTATCTTATTGATGAAAGTTTGTAGAGAAATTACTTTCTTAAGACTTTTTCTTAATAAAAGCAATGTATTATACAAAGTAAGATTACGATTTTACATGATAATTCATGTTTTCGTTACCGCTATATTATATAATTCAAATTCGAAAAAATACATTTTAAATTTTAGTAATAAAATTCTGAACTACATAATCGTAATAGAAGTAATAATAAAAACAAAAGCAAAAATTTATGCAAATTTCTTTAAAATAATAAACCATCTTTATTAAATTTCTGGGATAACATTTGTAAATATAAATTAAAATATTAATTTATTTATTTAAAAAGTCAATTACTTTTCCTAGAATACTGTTTTCTCGCTAAATTATTTTCAATAATAATTAATATATATATATATATATATATATATATATATATATATATATATATATATATATATATATTATATATATATATATATATATATATATATATATATATATATATATATATATATATATATATATATATATATATATATATATATATATATATATATATATATATATATATATATATATATATATATATATATATATATATATATATATATATTATATATATATATATATATTTGCAATATTTAAAGTTATTATTTAAAAATGCAACTTTATATTTAGCCTCAAGGAAAGTTTGTTGATATTTGTGAAACTACAAAAGACAGTATGACGTACAATATATATATATATATATATATATATATATATATATATATATATATATATATATATATATATATATATATATATATATATATATATATATATATATATATATATATATATATATATATATATATATATATATATATATATATATGTAGTAATGAGGTGCGAGGATTTGGTTTGAGTGTGATTTGTTGCTTTTCCTGATTTTGGGATCCTTTTTGAAGATTCCTCCTCCAGACGGAAAGGATCTTATCTAAAGATGCGTAAAAAAAGTTTCGTTAAAATTTGAATATTTAATCACGCTTTCAAAATAATTACTTTATTAAGTTTAGAAATGTTTTCATTTCCTTGAGAACTATATCAAAGTTTACCTTATAATAGGAAATTTTGACTGTATCCCACGGCCAGACCAGTTACACGACCAAATTAGCAGCCGAAGGTACTACAAACCTAAAAAAAAAGTGAGTTTCACTGTACGACGGGTGTTTATGATGAAAAATATAAAATTATTATTTTCCTGCGTAATAAATACTCTGTGAATTAAAACAGTTTTGCCGTTTTCTAATCTATTTTTATTTCTATTTTCATTTCGATTTTCTGTTACATTTTAATAATTAATAAAGAAATAAAAGAGCTTTTGGATGAGAATGGGAAGGAGAGACCAGACATAAAAACAAGAAAACTAAAATGAAAGACTTTATAATTAAGGAAAAAAGATTATATATATAAAAAGATTATATGATTATTATCATGGAAGGAAATTAGCCATCTTGATGCCTTTTGAAAAGGAGTTCATATTTAATATAATAAAACCACAGAAATGTAAGTTGAATTTCGCCATTTAAACATGATAAATAAGAGACACGATTCTCTGAGGACTAAATTATTAGAGATCAAAGAATTTAATTAAAAGCAAAAAGAAAAAGAAAAGATTTGAAACTGAGAAGAGGAACACTAAAAGACTGGAACAAAGGGCAGAACCTTTGAAGCATCCCTTTCTTTTCTTTATCTGCTTATATATATATATATATATATATATATATATATATATATATATATATATATATATATATATATATATATATATATATATATATATATATATATATATATATATATATATATATATATATATATATATATATATATATATATATATATATATATATATATATATATAGTTTACTAGGTTCTCTTAGGTTAATTTATGTTTAACCTATGTTTTGTTATTTTTATATAATATAAATTAATAACTATATTTAAAAAAAGTTAGATTTAGCATTTTTTTAGCATTATCCTTCTAACATAAATTAGCTCAACACATCCAATCCTAATGTAGTCTGACAAAATATAAAAATGAAATATAGCTTTAAAAATTGGAAAAAAAAAAGGTTTGTATTTTTAATAATTTATTATTAAGGATAATTCGAAATAGTTTTCAAATATAAATGAACCGGAAAATTTTTTTTTGCTAAGCTCATATGTAATCAAGGCATTAAAAAGAAATTAAAACGTAAATATATATATATATATATATATATATATATATATATATATATATATATATATATATATATATATATATATATATATATATATATATATATATATATATATATATATACCTAATTAAAAATCGCTTAAAAAAAGGAAAAATGAAAAATGTAAAATATTTTTTTCCTTTTTTTATATTTTGATTCATTATTTTATGAAAAGATTCTTGCAGTAAAATGAATGCGAAGAGTATAAAAATTGATTCTTTTCCAACTGAGAATGACAAAAGCTTTTCAAGCCAAGAGTAAAAATGGTTTTACTCTCATTCAAAGCTCAAATTTCCTCCTATAAATGGATAATCAAAGAAAGAAGAAAAAAGTTACCATACCCCAAGGTATGTAATGGAGCAGATTCCAAAAATGACTCTCAATAAAATTTTTTATTGTTTTTTTGTAACATTTTCATTTATTGTCTAACTGTAGATTTTAATAAATAATTCTATTAGCATGAAAATATATATATACAAAGTTTGATTTTAAGCAAAAAGGAAAAAATTAGCCGTTTTATTAAAATAAAAAAGATTTCAAACAAAATTGGTAGTTGGAAACCGAGATTTTTCTGTTACAGGAATGGAGGTTGAAAGATCTTTTGCTCCTTGAGAGCGTTTTCCATCCATCCGAGATCTCGTTCAGGCATTCCTCTTCTCTTTTGTAGTGACGAACATTTTATTACAATAAAAAGATATTTTTACATATATTTATCAATTAATAACAGCATTTTTATTTCATATTAATTTATATTTTGATTGATAATATTAATATGTTCATTTGTTGTGTGTTTTTTTTTAATATAAATTTGTTAAAGCACTTAAATTTATTGAATTATAAAGAAGAGTGTCAGTGTTAATAGTTGCATTTTCACCTTTTGAATCTAAAGGCAAAATTTTAAATCATTTGTAAAAAAAATACAAAATTTTATTAAAAGAATTTTGAAGTGTAAATAAAAAATAAATGTTAATATAAAATGTTTTATTCGTTTATTACTTAAAAGAAATAAAACCATTTTTGTTTCTATAGAAAAGGATTTTGCACAACTGAATAAGATTTATGAAAGGTAAGAAAGATTTCTTGGTTGACCCAATCCAAAGTTTCAAACTATCTTCCAACATTGTCAGACATCACGAATGTACAAACAAACTCTAAATCAAACCTATTATTCTTCTCTAGGCATATATATATATATATATATATATATATATATATATATATATATATATATATATATATATATATATATATATATATATATATATATATATATATATATATATATATATATATATATATATATATATATATATATATATATATATATATGCATAGTTTGAAGTTGAGTAAAGTTTTTGTATTTTCTTGTTCATACGAAGCAAAATAATAATAATAATAAAAAAAGTCTTTTTTACGCCTCGTCTTGAAGTTCTTTGCCTCAATTTAGACTCGGAACCTTTTTAACTGTTAAATTATATGCTTCATTCTGGGTTCTGTGCTTCTTTCTCCACATTTCCTCCAAAAGTGATTTTTTAAAAAAATATTTTTTGTGCTCTTCGTCGGTTTCTTACTTTTAATTTACCAAATAGATAAAAGGAAATTTTTTTAAAAATTAAATAATAATTAATAATAATAGTTATGATAATAATAATAATAATTAATAATAATAATCATGATAATAATAATAGTAGTATTGATAATAACAATAATTATAATAATAATAATTATGATAATAATAATATGAAAATAGTGAGTGCCGTGATGTGTGGTTTATATTGATGAGTAAGTGAAACGCCCGAAGAAACTTTGAAAAGGTAGGAACAAGAAATGAAGTTGTACATGAAGAGTGAGGTGGTGTCGATCACGTTGGTACCTGTTTTCAAAGGCTTCGAACATGCATACCAAAAAAACAAAACAAAATAAAACAAGAAAAAGTAATAAAATTAATCTCCTCATTTCGCTATCTCAGATTTTTTTATTTAATTACCGAATCGCAAAATGGGATAGTTAATATATATATATATATATATATATATATATATATATATATATATATATATATATATATATATATATATATATATATATATATATATATATATATATATATATATTATATATATATCTTTCATAATTGCGGGATGAGAAATTTTACATTTGTTGAAATGATTTTCCTGTGAAAAATATTTTCATGCTTTGGAATAATAATTAAATAAATTTCAAAAGGAAGAGATTAAACATTTAAACTTTATATATATATATATATATATATATATATATATATATATATATATATATATATATATACATATATATATGAAGAGCAAAATTAAAGGACCACTGGAGCAAACGTCAATAGGAGGATACTGAAACACAAAAAGAGTAGTAAAATTTTTAATATATAGCACATGGTTATAAATAATGGGAACCCCAGGAACCCTGGGACACGTTGACATATGATTATGGTGCGGTGCAAACCCCACAGGGTGTATGTGCATGTCACCTGTCCCAGACAGTCAGTACTTTGTGTGACCTCCCCTGTGCATGAATGACAGCTAAACAACGTTGATGCATGTTGGAGATGAGGTCCTGGATGGTTTCCTGTGGCAGTTCTTTCATAGGCGTACTACCTTTTGTCGCAGGTCGTTAAGGCTGTGTGGCTGATGCTGTAGCCATTACATCCGCCTTTTCATTGTGTCCCACAGATAGAGTAAGAGCAAAAGAGTTTATAAGACGAACTGTCCTTGAGTCCACCTTTTCGAGAGAAGCTGGATGCGTGATACATACTCCATACAGGTATGAACAATACCTGTATAAAGAGTAAGCAATTGGGCTGGCGTAAAAAATCACAAAGGCACCTCAGAACACCCAACTTCTTAATAGTTTGCTCAGAAGGAAAAGTAATGTGATCCTTCCAAGAAAGATCACGAGAAAAAAGAAACACCGAGAATATTGAGGACAGATGAAGGTTTAAGTCGAATGTTTTCGAAGATGTCATAGTTGTGAGGAAAATTGTGTTGAGTAAAAATATGGAGGAATTGAGGTTTTGAGGCATGGAAAGCGACCATTTTTTCTCTGCCCAAATTTGAGATATGAGAAAGATTAAAGGTTAGTTGCTCTAATGCCACCTCCTTGGGTCAGTTGAGGGACGTCTTTCAAAGTGAAAGGAGAATATATATATATATATATATATATATATATATATATATATATATATATATATATATATATATATATATATATATATATATATATATGAGATAGAGAGAGAGAGAGAGAAGAATAGACTCCGAAAGAGAAAGAGAGAAGTTTGGAAATCAAAGCTTTGTGTCAGACTCTATCGAAAGCTTTTGATATGTCTAGCGCCACAGCGAAAGATTCACCGAAACCTCGAAGAGCGGAGGGGCAAGAGTCAGAGAGAAGGGAAAGAAGATCACCAGTAGAGCGTTCTTTACGAAAGCTATACTGGCAATTAGAGATAAGATTAGAAGAATTGAGGCGTTTCCAAATCTTCCTGTTGAGGATAGATTCGAAAACTCTAGAAAGAACGGAAGTTAAAGATATAGAACAGCTGTTAGAGTGTTAAGAGGGGTCCTTCTTCTTCGGCTCAGGCTGAATGACCTCTCGTTTGCAGCAAGAAGGGAAGGTGGAAATAGAGAGACAGACGAAATAGTTTACCAAGGCAGGATGCAAGCTCAGAAGCATATATATATATATATATATATATATATATATATATATATATATATATATATATATATATATATATATATATATATATATATATATATATATATATATATATATATATATATATATTCTTCTGTTGGTCACAGGCCAAACATTTACTAATTTCCACCAAAGTAGGGGAAATAATGGAATCCTGGCCTAAGTTAAAGGTCAACATGTTCCATAAACACGGCTATTTGAATGTGTGAAAGTCAAAAGAAGTTGGGAAAATAGATAAAGGGAGTGTTTACCAGACTTTACCAGTAAAGTACGTATAAGACTGAACAAAGCGGTTAAGTCTAGGGTCAGAAGTTGGATAGAGTAAGGATGAGACCTTGTAGAAAGGCGTGTAGAACGAACCCTTCTCCATGGAGGAATTATGCGACGGAAGAGTTCAGAGGAGCCTGTCAATTTTCCATTGTAGAGAAAGTGACACAATGGTACGACGGATAGATAGTAGCTTCTCCCACATAATTTATTAATGTAAAATTGTGTGCCATTGAAAATTAAGGTTTGAATAGGATATATATTACCTGTGATTTTCGATAACGAAAGTACAGTCGTCAACAGAAGTTCGTTCCTATTAGGCTGGAAATAAATATTTAAATAAAATGGAGATTATTTCATAAAAGCTCTATTTTGAATAAAAAGAAAATAAAAACATTGAGCGGGGCTTAATTGAACTGTGATTGGCTGAACCTGAAAGATCTCCATTTTATATAAATATTTATTTCCAGCCTAATAGGAACGAACTTCTGTTGACGACTGTACCTTCCAGATTCAAGAAGGAGCTCTTAGGTTCACTTAAAATCAGGAGGTTCTGTGATACCGAAGACTTAAAAACTGACTGAGGGAGTGGTAAAAACAAAATGAAAGTCCAGATTCATACATTGGTGAGGAATAAGAAATGATTGTGGGTGTATTAGAAAAGATAAAATGAACACATGAACCACATGACTTCAGCAGCAGTTATCAGTGAAGGTCATATTATCTAACGAGAATTGTGGAAAATCCGAACCAAAAAAAAAAAAAAGGAGCAGCATACCTGAGGGCATTAAGACGGAAGTATACCAGTTTATGAAAGCAATGATCGGAAGTCTTAAATCAGACATGGGTAAACTACGGCCCGTGGGCGAATACAACCCTTTTTTTACTTTTCCTTTGAAACATTTAATATATGATAATGCAATGCCTTTCATGAACATTTTGGAACGTTCCTCCAGGCCCTTCTCTCTTAATTTGAATAATTTCTTTTCTGTGGCATTTACTGATATATATATATATATATATATATATATATATATATATATATATATATATATATATATATATATATATATATATATATATATATATATATATATATATATATATATAAGAATAAAGAGTAATGCAAAAAACGTATGAAGCATTATGTAAATGAATGTTTAAATACTCAGAGGCAAATAATTTTAAAAGATGTCAAAATCTCAAGATTACAATTCAATCATTATGATCATCATCAGAATTCATTTGTAGGAGTTGCACCCCAAAAGTTGCTCGTCAACCATTTTCTTAATTTCATCGCCATATCAGAATGTGCAGAGCAGTAAGAAGCTTTTGTATGTTCCAACTGCTGCTCCTTGGTTTATTTCCCTTCTCTGGTTCTCATCCCCATCATGTTCAAACTGCGACTCCGGGTTCATTTCCCTTCTCCGGTCTCGTCTACCGTGGCTCGAACGGTAGGGTGATTGACTCACGTGCTTGAGGGCGCCGGTTCGATCCCACTTCGGGATCCTAGGTATGCACTACCTAGAAAATTCCTTTCCTCGAATAGGGCAATGCCCGTGAGATGTGAACTTTTTATAAAAAGGAAAAAAAACATGCTCCAACTGTGGCTCCTGGTTTATTTCCCTTCTACGGTCTCGTCCCCATCATGTTCCTACTACGGCTCCTGGTTCATTTCCCTTCTCCGGTCTCGTTCCCATCATTTTGAGAAAATCCTGCTCCGGCTTTGAGCCAACTTACTGTCCCTTACAAATAGAAATAATAGAATTATTTTATTTATTTTATAGTAAATAATTTTCTGAGGTTTCTATTCTAAATACACAAAAAATAATCTGTTCCAGTTTGGTCTCTCTGAAAATATTGCAACTTCATTGCTTTTTCCTAGGCTCAGCAACCTGGCAGTAACTCCACTAAAGAGCAAAGTTTACCTGCAGAATCTTGTTTTTTTTTGTTTTTTTTTAACGTAGGAACGAAATATCTGAGCATGACTGATCTGTTTTACTCTTTCTAAAATGATTTTTTTAAAACGTTTTGAAGATTTCTTTTCCTTTTTACTTTGTTTCATTTTACTTTAGTTCTTGTTTTCTAAACTATTTGGATATAAAACAAAAATCCTAATTTGTCTTTGTGAAATATGCCCTCTCCCATTAAAATTATAGGATCTATAGACATGCGTATTATTTAAAATTCGACTAAAATTTATGTTTTTTTTTATGTAACTTTCCGGCACTTCTTGAATATATTTCATTGTTTCACATACTATGATTTCTCCACCGGTTTTCTACCCTCCGGCTCCAGTTATAAAGTCTAGCATTGTATTTTCCGTCTTCCATTTCTACATACTTGTCCGTACCATTTTAACTTTTGTCTTTCAATAATCACTCCGACGAGTATCACGCTCAGTTATCTACTAATATCATCGCTCCTCAGACTTCTCGCTTGATAACTCCCTTTATCATTCGTCTCCATTCTACTCTTTGTTCTTGTACTCAGCGTCCACGCCTCAACACCATATATTAATGTTGGTCTCAGAATCGATGTATATATATATATATATATATATATATATATATATATATATATATATATATATATATATATATATATATATATATATATATATATATATATATATATATATATATATATATATATATAAAGTATTTTGGCCTTTCTAAAGACGTCTGATTCTCGGTAGTGAATACGACTTTCCCACGCCTCTCTAGAATATAAGTATCCTGTTTTCTATCTCTCGCGATATGTCTTCTTAAGAACTCTCCATAACACCCAGGAAATAAATTTCTCCACCTTTCTCAATATCACTCCATCCACAACTACCTCAACTCTTTCCTCTCCACCCAACCACTCTCAAAACCTTAGTCTTCCCTTGTTCATCTTCATTCCCAGATATTGTAGTACATCACACCACCTCTCTATAACTCATTGCGGTGCACCAGTCTCTCGCGTGACTGTTGCTATATCCTCATATATATATATATATATATATATATATATATATATATATATATATATATATATATATATATATATATATATATATATATATATATATATATATATATATATATATATATATATATATATATATATATATATATATATATATATATATATATATATATCAGATACAAATGGGAGGAGCCCTAACGAAAGGGGGACTTTTGGATGCTCTGCCATCTCTTGGAGCAACACCTTTACATGTGGTTATGTTAGGCCTTGATGGTGCAGGAAAAACGACTGCTCTTTATAGGCTCAAATTTGACCAATATCTCAACACAGTTCCAACAATCGGTTTTAATTGCGAAAAGATAAAAGGAACGACGGGAAAATGCAAAGGTAAACTCAAATACCATTTATAAATTATATATATATATATATATATATATATATATATATATATATATATATATATATATATATATATATATATATATATATATATATATATATATATGTGTGTGTGTGTGCGTGTGATTGTGAGTGTGAGTGTGTGTGCGTGCGTGTTTGTGGGTGAGATACCAATAAATCCGTCCTTTAAGTAGTATCGAGATGACTAACTGACATAGCATAAGTAATTTCTAGATCTTCTGTAATATTAAAATTTACTTAAAAGGTATTAGTTCAAAAAAGAGCAGTACATTTTAACAGATTCTTTCCTTATAATAATATACTTAATACAAATAAGATAAATTAATATTTAAATTTCTTACTTGAATGCGCCAATTTTAAAACCAAATCCAACGAAGATTTCCTTGATTTTCACAATATTCTTCTAAATAGCCTTTCATTGTAAGCAAGATAGAGAGTAGAGTACTAGTGTTTCATAACTAGAGAGCATTTTCGTTTATAGAGATGTGTAATAATTAATCCAAATTCGTCAGGATCAAGAAACGAAGAAAAAAAAATCTTTAAATTTTGTCGTTAGACTTGCAAACCATTAACTGTTAGAAAATTAACAATAAACTTTTCTCTATTCTTTTGCTTGGAGTATGGCTTCAATCATGCAAAACTTTTACACACACGCCCAGTTCTTTGTTTAAATAAGAGATTCTCATTCATCTGAAATGACCAATCAAATTTCTTTATATTTCCAACATCTTTAATAGTTAATCAATTTCTCTTACCAATTCGATGAATTTGTTTGTCGTTTCTATACTTCCATTCTCTCTCTTATTTACCAAGCTCTTCCTCTTTGTCAAATAATTCATTACTCAATTTTATGATAGTCTGGAAGGACAATATGAACACTGTACCTTATATTAAAATAAGTTTTGACTTTCTATTTATATATATATATATATATATATATATATATATATATATATATATATATATATATATATATATATATATATATATATATATATATATATATACATCCCTTAACAGGATTTTAATTAAACTTTTACTGATGATCTTGGGGTGTGGAGTGGTGGGGTGGAGAAGTGAGGGAGAGGGAAACGGAAAAAAATAATGTTTTCCATCGTTTTTATTAGCAAAATGATTCTGCATTCACTTTCATTACTGAAGAACGTCTAAGCACAAAAAACAAATTGATTCTATTAAAGCATATATATATATATATATATATATATATATATATATATATATATATATATATATATATATATATATATATATATATATATATATATATATATATATATATATATATATATATATATATATATATATATATATATATATATAAATTTTCAGTTATGACGTCATTTTTCATAAAATGATAGAAAAATTAAGTTTTATGTTTGGAGAATTTGGGAATAAAAATTTCACACGAGATCTTTTAACACGAAAATTATTCTCCATATTCAATGTTTCTTTTTTATTATCAATCTATATTTTTCTTAGAACATTTTTAAAGAACGAACTAATTTATTAGCTCCTCTTTTCTCTTTTACACGTACAAAGTATTTTTTATTGCTCTTCTGAAAGAATATCTTAAATTATTTTAAACCATCATTACCTTTCAGTAAGAACACCACCTTCATTTTTAAAGATGTGACATATTTTTTAAATTATAAGTTTTCAGACAAATAAATTGGAAAAAGAGGACCTGCAAAATGCTCGCTCTAAGGTTGTCTAGGGCTTTTCGTTTTATATCACGAGTTATGTTATGAGTAAATTTTACTCAAACATACATACAAACCTTATGGAATTAATATAGCGTATGAAAGGTGATTTTGCAATAAGGATAAAAAGAATAAATTCAATTGTGCCTAACGTGACGTTTGAACCATTCGAAAGAACGAAAAACGAAATTTATTTTCCCCGTTTGGTTCTAGAACCATAGGATAGAAATATTAATTTTCACTTTTAATTTTTGATTAAAACAAAAATGTTCTTTTATAGGTTTTACTACAATATGATTTCCATATTTAAATTTTAGATATAAAACGAGTATTTACATTTTAAGAGTAAAAATTTTGCAAATTTCATTTCATTTTTTTTACGCTTGTGTAGTCTATATCCGGAAGGAAGATAATTTTTTTCCTTCTCATAAACAAGTTTTGCAATTTTTTAAATAGACACCAGATTGTACAATACCTGTGGGGTAAAATCACGTATTGTGCAAGCTTTCATTTTTGGTGGTTTCAGAATAAATTATTGATGGTTATTAAAATGAAAGGCATTTCCTTGTAATTATTTTAAATACCAAAATGATAATCTTTTGTTATTTCAATTATAACCGCAAATAAAAACCCCCTCAACATCCTTCTTTTGCACTATATATATATATATATATATATATATATATATATATATATATATATATATATATATATATATATATATACTATATATATATATATATATATATATATATATATATATATATATATATATATATATATATATATATATATATATATATATATATATATATATATATATATATATATATATATATATATATATATATATATATATATATATATATAATATATATATATATATATATATATATATATATATATATATATATATATTATATATATATATATATATATATATATATATATATATATATATATATATATATATATATTATATATTATATAATATATATTATTATATATATATATATCTATATATATATATATATATATATATATATATATATATATATATTATTATTATATATATATATATATATGTCTATAAAATCTTTATATTATATATATATATTATTATATATATATATATTATATTATAATTGAATATATATATATTTAATCTTATGTATATATTATTTTATTTAAATTATATATTATTAATATATATTTATAAATTCTGTTTTAAATTTGCTATAGTTCGATTTCCTATAGCAAACTTTAATCTGATGTTTAATATATATATATATATATATATATATATATATATATATATATATATATATATATATATATATATATATATATATATATATATATATATATATAAAATGCTGTAGAATGTGACCGTTAAAAAGGGTAGGGGTTTAAAAAGCTGTTCGTGAATTGTAGCGGCGCTTTCGAACGTGACTTTTTATCAAGGGTAAAAAATAAATTTCCTCAAAAGAGTCGAAGATGATTGAGCAAATTTGTGCGATTTTTTGAAGGAGTTTTTACAATTTGTGATTCAGTCTGATGGAATTTAGGAGCCAAGTTCATATCATGTGAGTAGACTAATAAACAGACTATAGATATCATTGAGAAAAAAATGTTAGAGCTTCTTTGGGACATATTCCATACATTCTGAAATGATGTTCTATTAAGCTAAAAAATAAATAATAATAATAATGTAAATTTGAATATATATATATATATATATATATATATATATATATATATATATATATATATATATATATATATATATATATATATATATATATATATATATATATATATATATATATATGATAAAAATTAAATTGCTACATGCTACATGACTTTTACAAATCAAAGTAATGTGTTTGTTTTCATGTGTATGAGGTCACACTACTTAAAACTTTAATAAAATTGAAATTCTTTGAAATGTAAAATGCAGATAATTAAGAGGAACGAAGGAGGAAGAGGACATATAGTAAGATTGTACTTCTGAACATAAGTAGCATTTTAATGGTCATGTTATTTTGGAAACTTGAGACAGAAGTTTATAATACTTAGTCATATTTTTTTATCACTAACAAATGAACTAAAATACCGTGTTGCAATAACAGCTTATAAAGTTCAGAAATAAGAAAACATATTTATGAATATGTAGAACATGGATCTAATAGGGAGATAATAGAATGTATGAAAGAAACAGCTCTTCTTTTTCTCTCTTTTTAACCTAAACCTTGATAGACTGGTAAATCAGGGGTTTTGTGTCTCTGTTATGAGCTGTTATTGATGTAGTTCAGTGTTCTTTTTGTACTCTTTAATTCTTTAATACATGAAGAGACAAAATGTCTAGAAATTGTAGAAAGATCTAGTCTCTTTTTGCTATATTTGTAATGAAATAACACTTATAAATCAAAAGCGTCACTTTCCTCCACTGATTATGGAGTCTTATACGTTTTACTTTGGATGGAATGTCACTGACCAAAATAAAAATCGAACTCTTCGTGTGCTTTCCATTCTTGAGTTACTATCTTGTCTGGGTTTTCGGCAAATAAACTTTCCAGTTCCAGGATTTTGGCTGATCAAAATATCAGCTTAATAATTGTAAATTCTGCCTTACAAATAAACATATCATGGATCAGTTCTAAAGCAAATATGCTTTAATTTGCCATCTCCCTTGAGACCCATTGCCCGTGCTAAATCCCCCAGAAAATGTCATACAAATGAAATAATGAAAGAAACCTTTTGATTGCGATGGTAATCATGTAAAACTTGATCCGACATTAACAATCTTCTTAATCACATTTACTTACCTGAAAAAATTTCATTGACCTTTTTCGAAATTTTAACCAATATAAGGAAAGCACAAATTTGGAGCTCCAAATTTGGTGCTTCTTTTAGATTCTTACTGAAATCAATTGCTTGTATGTGTTTTTAAACACAAGCAAAACATTTTAGTTGAATATGGACTTGTTGTGTGAAGTAGGACTTATTGTGTTGTGAACGCATTTGTTCCCAAATATATTGAGTGACAGTTATTTACTTATTTTTCGAAAGTTAGTCTAAAAGCTCTGATTTTCCACAATGGAAATAAATTTTTATCTGTGCCAATATCTCATGCTACGAAAAGAAAATAAACAAATTAGAACATGAAACACCTGATGGAAAAATTAAGTATGAAGAACACACACAAACACACTCACACTCACACCCACACTCACACTAACACACGCGCGCACATACACACACGCTTACACACGCACACGCACACGCACATTATATATATATATATATATATATATATATATATATATATATATATATATATATATATATATATATATATATATATATATATATATATATATATATACGATCGTTCTTTAATAATGATAGCTGCTGACCTAGGCTTAGCATTTCTCTTAACAATTACCTTCAATTTACCCCTGCCAATATCAATTGCTGGAACAAAATCGTTGTTGCAATCTTCTCCAGAAAAAGCAGTCAATCAGTTGTTGATTCTATTTGGCTTTTATTGCCTGAAGGGATCTTTCACGCCCACAGGTGCGAAGAATAATTTAGATCAATTAAGCACCGGTCTTACTAATGCTCTGCTCATTCTAGATGAACTATTCTAGCCAATTCTCTCTCCTGTTGCACCAGACTTATCCTGATCTTCGAGGACTCTTTTGCTCCTAACTTTAATGTCCCTAATATCAAAAACTATTTCATGATACATGTACTACATTATTCCTTAACTCTGTCTTTGTACGGTAACTCTATATTTATATTCTTTTTCAAGCTATCTTTTTTCGCGTAGACCTTTCATCATCTCTACACGGATGGAGTCTTAGCAATTTTCATTCTCTCATTTTTGGGTTTTCTACCTCCATCTAAGGCTCCTAACATTATATATATATATATATATATATATATATATATATATATATATATATATATATATATATATATATATATATATATATATATATATATATATATATATATATATATATATATATAGGGATGGAGTGAAGTATCGGTATCGGTATCGGCAAGTATCGGCATATTTTTAAGTATCGGTATCGGTATTAGCCTTTTCAGTATCGGTATTGGTATCGGTAGTGGTATCGGCAAGTATCGGCATATTTTTAGGTATCGGGTATCGGTTTCGGGGAATTTTTATGCATCGGTACCGGTAAAAATTTTGGTATCGCTCCATCCCTAATATATATATATATATATATATATATATATATATATATATATATATATATATATATATATATATATATATATATATATATATATATATATATATATATATATATATATATATATATATATTCCATAATTCACTAAGATTTGAAACTCTAATGACATAAATACTACACTGTTACGTTTATTTTCACTCTCTCTCTCTCTCTCTCTCTCTCTCTCTCTCTCTCTCTCTCTCTCTCTCTCTCTCTCTCTCTCTCTCTCTCTCTCTCTCTCTCTCTCTCTCTCTCTCTCTCTCTCTCTCTCTCTCTCTCTCTCTCTCTCTCTCTCTCTCTCTCTCTCTCTCTCTCTCTCTCTCTCTCTCTCTCTCTCTCTCTCTCTCTCTCTCTCTCAAAGCCTTGGGTCAAAGCAGTTCATCCAGGCTTATAAACAGTTAATCGTTCGACTTCTTCAAAAAATTTTAAATACATAATATATATTTTATATATATATATATATATATATATATATATATATATATATATATATATATATATATATATATTATATATATATATATATATATATATATCTGGAAAATGATAATCCTCTGGAGATTCGTCATTGAGGATTCTTCGTGTGTTGAGGTTGAATATTTTGGGGTTTTAAAAATCTTTTGTGAATTATATTTTTCCTTTTATTTTTTGAAATAGAGAGAGAGGACTACCATGACTATTGTTTTGTTAAAGAAATAAAAATGTAATTCAAAATGCAAAAACATCCTAAATTTTATCCTTTGATTGCTAATTTTTTTTAATTCTCTGAGATAACCTACGACTTCTTCTTTTAGGTGATTCTATTACTTTTTTTATCTGAATGTAATGAATTAACAGTAACTGTTAATATATATATATATATATATATATATATATATATATATATATATATATATATATATATATATATATATATATATATATATATATATATATATATATATATATATATATATATATATATATATATATATATATATATATATATATATATATATATATATATATATATATATATATATATATATATATATATATATATATATATATATATATATATATATATATATATATATATATATATATATATATATATATATATATATATATATATATATATATATATATATATATATATATATATATATATATATATATATATATATATATATATATATATATATATATATATATATATATATATATATATATATATATATATATAGCAAAAACATCCTAAATTTTATCCTTTGATTGCTAATTTTTTCAATTTTCTGAAATAACCTACGACTTCTTCTTTTATGTGATTTCTATCACTTATTTTTAGCTGAATGTAATGGATTAACAGTAATTGTACCTGTTACAATATAAATTTTTTTCTCAAACTTTTGCCCCTTTTTGAACTTTAGATTCTCATAATTCCACTCTCCTATTTATCCATTTTCTTCTGAAGATGTATTTTCAGATCTCATTGAGTTAAATACTAAGAAATGTAACGTCTTATCGCTCTCAAAATTTATGCCTCTTAATTTATATTGCATTTCTCCAATCATCTTTTCCCTTTCCCTCAAACTGGAAGTTGTTCTATATTAAACTTTGTCTGACAACTTTTTCCTTTGCGATTTAATTTCTGTTCTTTCCAAAGTTTCAAATCTTACCCTATCAGGATGATTTTTAAATGCGTCCGAAGCTCTTCTAATCCAGATTCAGATCACCAGGATGGCAACCGTTGGAAAACCTGATAGACGATCTTTTATTACTTCTCTCTGACTATTGTTCTCATCTCTACAGTACTTCAGTGTTGCGCTTGTTATTCCTAAGACTTTCGAAAGAGTTTATAACAATGCTTTCTTTTCCATCTTCCATCTATTCTTCTCTCTATAATTATATTTCTGATTTTCTTTCCAGATGTTTTATAGGAGCTGTTGTAGACTTCCTCCTCCACCCTTTAAATATATTAACTGACGTTTTCCCCCGAGAAAAGTTATTTTATTTCCCTATCCTCTTTCTTCAGTTCATTACTGAGAAAACTATCACGTCATTTCCTACGTAACTCTTATTTTGATAACCTCACTTTACAATACTTGCTTAGTTTGGTAATACTGCCAATCAACAGCAAATTGCATTAGCTCTTAGAGTGACTTTGAGATAATCTTCTCTTTCCACATACAAGAAAATATATTGAATGTCATCTTTCTAAATATATTAAGTGATAAATGATTAAGTTATTAAGTTACAAAATTATTTGGATAATGCTGCCTTTTAATCAAAAGTTTCGAAACAAAATTACTCATACTATAATTAATATTCTAGGAACGAGTTTTCTTGTTTGGGACGTTGGTGGGCAAGACAAGTTACGACCACTGTGGAGATCGTATACACGAGGTACAGACGGAATAGTGTTCGTAGTAGACGCTACTGATGGTGAAAGATTAGAAGAGGCTAGAATTGAATTGTTGCGAACACTCAGAATTCCAGAACACAACGGAGTTCCTATTCTCATATTAGCCAATAAGCAAGACCTTCCAAGAGCGAGAGATGGACCTACGGTAAAGTTATATATATATATATATATATATATATATATATATATATATATATATATATATATATATATATATATATATATATATATATATATATATATATATATATATATATATATATATATACAGAGAGAGAGAGAGCGAGAGGATGGAATCTAGGATTTTTTGACATCAAATTTTCTGCTCTCACTTACTCTCTTCATTTACTTTGTGACCGTTGTACTAATACATCACTCTCCTTATACTACCACTATTAAAAGAAAAGAGATATTCTCTTCTAAATTCTATAGACGTATAACTGCTTCTTTGAGGGGAAATTGTTCCATTCGTCTTTCTGCACCGTTTATCTTTCGTCTCTCTCTTTCACTCCAGATTGACCACAATTTTTAATCTTAAATGTACTCTACTGATAAACTCTGAAAAATTCTTCCTCTTCTGTTATGACTTTCGCACTTTCAGACGCCGTGCATCGAGTCATGTTTGGATGAACAATAAATAGTATTGACCAAAAAATAGGACCATACCACAACGCAAGACCCTTAAGATATTATCATTTAACAAGACTTTGCTTATTACATATTATGATGTTTTTCTTACGTTAATGACTTATCTTGTTTTATAGGAACATTGAAAAAATTCTTTAAAGATTTAATTTCATCTTAATTAATTGTTGTTACCCCTTAACTTATAAATAGAATACAAGTAACGTTTACTTTGATTACAGTTTAAAATGAACGTCCATAAACAATATAATTTTTTGAGAAAATTCATCCCTTTTAAACTCAACTGTAATGTCAGGGTTACTGATTCAAAAAGATGAATAATGAATTTACGTATCAAATAAAACTCTATCTTACAGTACTGTATTTGCAGCATAAAAAAACTCAATGCTATATAATTTTTTTTAAAATATATATTTTAAATCAAAACCAACAAATAAATTCTTTTTTTTTCAATTGCTCGTTCTTTATCAATAATGTGGGCAAAGTTTATTATTTGACATAAAATTCACGTATTATTAATTACCGAGTTGAGTTTCAGACAAATATTTCATTTGGAAAAAATTGCGTAATGAAGTAGATCCTGCAGCAAAGGATTCTTCTGCTATGATAAAGGTTTATTGGTAGCAATTGTTATTCCGTTATCAATAAAATATTCAAACACTGAATTTAAAATAATAATAAAGAGTTACAACTTATGAAAAGATAGTTAGGATCAGTGTTGAGGTCTTTCGTCAGTTGTTAAGCTTCAGTCTCTGATTCAGGATTGGTCTAATATGTATGAGCATGACAGATGAAAACAAATCAATGATAGACAAAAACAAATCAAAGGTAGACGAAAACAAATTAAAGGTAGACGAAAACAAATCAATGGTAGACGAAAACAAATCAAAGGTAGACGAAAGCAAGTCAAAGGTAGACGAAAACAAATTAAAGGTAGAAGAAAACAAATCAATGGTAGACGAAAACAAATCAATGGTAGACGAAAACAAATCAATGGTAGACGAAAACAAATCAATGGTAGACAAAAACAAATCAAAGGTAGACGAAAACAAATTAAAGGTAGACGAAAACAAATCAATGGTAGACGAAAATAAATCAAATTGGCTAAACTTATTCCTTTATTTGAAGTGATTCACCTTTTCAAGTAAACTCCATCAAGTCAAAATTGCTCAACAAAACTAATTTTTAGGTATTTTTATTCATTGCCTTATTTTTGGACATAGAAAAATACTGCAGCAAATTTTTTAAAATAATTTTTTGACTTTTAATTTATAAAATAAACATGCTTGAACCTTTTCTGAATCTCTACTTTTTAAATTTATTTGATGCAATTTCATAAAAGGTGTAAGCCTATATGAGTAGCAGAATAACATTGTTGCACCAGTCAAGTTAAATGCACAAGCCAACATTCTCATTGGTTCTGCGCATGTTAAATTATTCAAGTATGTAAATTCTTAATCAGGAAAAAGTGGCAAAAAGAAAAAAAAAACTAAAAACATTTCCGGAATGTTACTTGTTTGTTATTGGACTCTGACATGGAGTTGACTAAATTTGGTCAAATCCGAATCCGAGTTCGTAAAATCTGGTCTAATCACTGAGTTCCCTCCTCATACTTGTCCCGGACTCAGCACATCACTAATATTACTTGTATTATTATTATTTTTATAATTATTATTATTATTATTATTATTATTATTATTATTATTATTATTATTATTATTATTATTATTATTCTCTGAAAAGGGACTTCTAAGGGGATACACATTGGCTCAATGGAAATCTTAGAAGTCCCATTTCAGAGAATTGTACAGTCACTTCATTACTATTATCATTATTAGTATTCTTGGTAGTATAGAACCTACTAAATATTGTAATTGTAATGAATGTTCAATGAATAAAGAATTTTGAATTTTGAAATTTGAATTATTATTATTATTATTATTATTATTATTATTATTATTATTATTATTATAATTATTGTTGTTATTATTATAATTATTGTTGTTATTATTATTATTATTATTATTATTATTATTATTATTATTATTATTATTATTATTATTATTATTATTATTATTATTATTATAATTATTATTATTATTATTATTATTATTATTATTATTATTATTATTATTATTATTTTATTATTATTATTAGCATTATTATTTTTATAATTATTATTATTATTATTATTATTATTATTATTATTATTATTATTATTGTTATTATTATTAACTTATACAATATTGATTTGCTCATTTTTCCTTTTGCTGTTGTTATTGCTGTAGTTGTGGAAGAGTTTCTCTGAGATATTCTTACCTTATTTTTTAATTATTTTCTATCCCTTTTTTCCTTTCATTTAGATGAACTCCTAAAATGAAATCTAAATTTCCCATTTTTTAAATGTCAATCACTCACGAGTAATGCCTTATTCAAGAAGGGTTATTAAATGAAGTAAAAGGAGGCAAACTCACACAAGCCCAAACTAACGCAAACCTCATGTGGGCTCAGACGCAAGTTTTGAAGTGAGAAAGGTGGAGTAAAGTAGAAAAACATATAATGGGAAAGAATTCACAGATACACACATAAAAAAAATTGGTTTATGAATAGTTGCAGTCCACTTGGTTGAGACTGACCCATCGGGAAATATTATCCAGATCAATCAGAATTGAAATGGAAAGTTTTAGCAACTCAAAGAAGAAGCAGACTGGACATAATGAAAGAATAAAGAGAGTTAGAAGAGCAGTTGAGAAAGTCATTAATGAATAATAGGAATAGAGAGGAGATAAAAAAAAATCTGAGGAAATCAATAATTGACATGAAAAGTAGAAGTAGTTCCATCAACAACTGTCTAAATGGAACGGTTTCACCGAAACTAGATATACACAAGCGAATATAAGGAAGGAATCCAAAGGAAAGAAATTCATTAAGAGAGCTGCCCTGATACCTCCTTTTGATATATATATATATATATATATATATATATATATATATATATATATATATATATATATATATATATATATATATATATATATATATATATATATATATATATATATATATATATATATATATATATATATATATATATATATATATATATATATATATATATATATATATATATATATATATATATATATATATATATATATATGCATATTTATGTTTCAGGTAGAGAAATTGATTGGCGTATCTGAATTAGGGTCAAGTCAACTGTTTCACGTTCAACCAGCGTGTGCGATTACAGGAGAAGGTTTAGAAGAAGGCTTAGAAAAATTATATGAAATGGTTTGCAAAAGAAGAAAAATTGGGAAGTTAAACAACAGAAGCAGTAAAAAACGATAAATATCTATAGTCATTAGACTAGCTTGTGCTTCTTTAAATATTATTTTTTTCCCTTAACCGATATGTAATTTTTAGAAAGAACACAAATTTCTTCCATAAAAGTTAGTGTAGTTTCTAATATAGAAATACAAAATTGAGTTTGACGGTGTTGTATTTAAAGCACAAAGTTAGATATGTTAAAAGTGTTTCGGATTTTAAAAGAAAAAAAGAATTAGAATTTGGTAATTCTTCATCTGAATTCGTTTAATTCTCTATTTAAAGAAATGATGACATATTTTAATAATGAAGAAACAAAAGTGGTGCATATTTTGAGGCAAAGAAATATGTGCAATATATTATGTTAAAGTCTCTCTAAAAACATTTGTGGAATCTAAGAGAAGTTTCAAGTTGGTGTATTTTTTAGCAATAAAATGGCGTGAATATGATCTCGGTTTCATTTTATCTCTCAAATTCATTTGTTTATTTATTTTTTGTATTATTTTAAGTGTAATTTAAATAGCATAAATAATTTTTCTAATAAAACTTTATTTTGAAAATATTACTTCCTCTTTATATATATATATATATATATATATATATATATATATATATATATATATATATATATATATATATATATATATATATATATATATATATATATATATATATATATATATATATATATATATATATATATATATATATATATATAAGCACTAGGACTTCGTAGCTACTCGTAGTTTGGGAGGTTCACTAACCACATCAATAGGTTCTATAGTAATGTAATTTAAAATTGAAAAAAAAATTTTGAATGAGTAGATTTATTTATATTTATGTTTGATAGCAAAGTACCAACATTCTTGGGGGACGATTTTGTCTCTGCTGAAAAGGTAGGGGCCGTAATCCTTGACGGGATGGGCAGATTCATTGCATCTTCAACTAAATCTTTTTCTCCTCAAAATCCATGGTTCGATGGCAACTGTTTTCTTGTCCTTCTGGAGAGAGATAATGCTTATCGTGAGTGGAAAAACTCTCCTTCTCCTCTCACTCTTGCTAATTTTCATTCAGCTCGGAATCGTTGCAGGGATGTTCTTCGACGGACGAAGCGTATTTTCATGAAAAGAAAGTTCGCTGACCTCCATGGCTCTCCTACTGATAAAAATTTCTGGCCTCTTGTCAGAAATATCTCTTATAACTTCTGTAAATCTGCCTTTCCTCCTCTTATTCGCTCTGATGGTTCTGTCGCTAATACTCCCTCTGAAAAGACTAATCTCTTCGGCCTCCTTTTTTCATCTAATTCTACCCTACTCAATTCTGGCATCCCTCCTCCTACTCCTTCTCCTCTCAGATGTCCCATGCCTCTAATTACACACGATCGGGGGCATAGGATCCGGGAATCTATGAACGTCAGGAAGGCCAGTGGCCCGGATGGCATTCCCCCTCGTGTTCTGAGGAAGTGTACTTCCGAGTTAGCGCTTGTCCTCGTTCAGCTCTACTCTCTATGCCTTAATACTAATACTTTTCCTCAATGCTGGAAGCGTGCATTTGTCCAGCCGATCCCGAAAAAAGGTAGCCTTTCTGACCCTTCTAACAATCGACCTATAGCTCTCACTTGTGTTCTGTCTAAAATTTTTGAAACTCTCCTCAACTCTCATTTCCTGGATCATTTGGAGTCTCATTCTCTTCTCTCCGATCACCAGTATGGCTTTCGATGTTCGAGGTCAACTGGTGACATACTCTCCTATCTTACTGATCTTTGGTCTTCTGCCCTTAAGGACTTCGGGGAGTTTTGTGTGGTGGCGCTTGACATATCCAAGGCTTTTGCCCGGGTATGGCATGCGTCGCTGCTCTCAAAGCTCCCTTTCTTTGAATTTCCTCCTTCCCTTTGCTTACTCTTGTCTAGTTTTCTCTCAGATCGTCCCATTTCGGCACTTGTAGATGTGGGGACCTCTTCCTCCTTTTCTGTCAACTGTGGTGTTCCTCAGGGTTCCTTTTATATCCAACTCTATTCTTACTTTTCATTAACGATCTTCTCAAATGCACTTCTAACTTCGTTTACTCTTATGCTGATGATTTATTTATATTTATATAAATAATTCTACTCATCTCAAATCTGCTCCCTCTTTTGCTTCTAGACTTACTTCTCGTCTTCAACTTTCTGAATCTATTCTTGCCGATCTGGATGGGGCTTCCCGGTGGGGTTGTAGCAACCTTGTGGAATTCAACTCTTTAAAAACTCAGCTTCTTCACATCTTTAAACGAGTTTTCTCCCTATGTGTGTGTGCCCTCTCCTTGAAAAGGGCTCTGCCCGTGAGTGGTGGTGTTCTGTAATATATATATATATATATATATATATATATATATATATATATATATATATATATATATATATATATATATATATATATATATATATATATATATATATATATGATCCCTAGGACTTCGTAGCCATTCGTAGTTTGGGAGGTCCACAAACCACATCAGTAGGTTCTATTGTAATGTAATTAAAATTGAGAATTTTTTTTTTTGAGTCAGTAGATTTATTTATATATATGTTTGATAGCAAAGTACCAACACTTTAAATCAAACAGTATGGTTGAGGTCACCTTGGTCGTGGGTTTGAATACAGATAATCGGACTTTCTGCGTTTGAAGAGTTTAGAGATAAAAATAATTTTACATTGTTGAAAAGAAAAGAAAATGTTTGCTGCCTTTTTGCTGGAAGGTCAATTTTGAGATTGGTATAATTTACCTTGCCTTTTACTCTAAAATATATATAGATTAACTAATTAATAATATTAATATATATATATATATATATATATATATATATATATATATATATATATATATATATATATATATATATATATATATATATATATATATATATATATATATATATATATATATATATATATATATATATATATATATATATATATATATATATATATATATATATATATATATATATATATAATATATATATATATATATATATATATATATATATATAATTTCAGTAAAATTCGCTGTTTCTTTTATAATTTCCACTTTTCTGAACACCACCACCACCATTATGTTAAAGCTTGCATTTTTTTCCTAACCGATACTCAGGTTTTTGAGGACTCTGACAAAATAACTACTCTTTTTCCCTATTACAATTCGAATCTTCAGTTTTTTTCTAAAGGGAAGTGTTGCGTATGAGGACATTTTTATTTCTTATTTTTAATTTCTAATCTTGTAAATATTCTGCCTTATTGTTTAGGTTCTTTTGCCAATATACAACCTTTTCATCTGTTGTGCTTATTTATCTCCTAAATTTTATCGGTTATCCTCAAATTTTCAACTTAATCTGTAATTCCAAAATAGAGTAAATTAGATTGTCTGCAGCGTCTGTAACAATAATTCTAATACAAATAAAGTAATGCATCAGAAAGGAAAGATTTCAGAATCAGTGAGACTTAGAGAAGACGGGAAGTTGATGAAATGAAAAACCACAACCATAAAATTTTGAGGGTTGGACCACCACAGATATGGATTAACCCTCCTTGCAAGGATGCACGAGATCTTAATACAGGGGAAATATCTAGGATAGTGTGAACAAGTCCTGAATTCGTTTCGGAATAATCTAATCTTTTAAATCTAATTTAGAGCGAGAAACAATGTAACTTTTTTTAAGGAAGATCACGAGAAAAATATTCAGATAAAATGTAAGCTGAAAAGAGGTGATCGAATTGTATTTTCAGAAATGTTAAAGTTACTTTGAAGATTAGAAATAGTTGATGGATGAACAAACAGAAGTTTTTTTTGAAATATTGGAAACAACTCTTTTTTTTCCAGTTCAAAGTAAGAATTGAGAGAAAGATAAGATATCACTTGCTCCGAGAACATCTTTTAAACATAAGCAATTTTGTTGCTGTTACAATAAAAATATTAAAGCTGAAGTCGCTAGGATAAAAATGAGCCCCGACAAAATTATATATATATATATATATATATATATATATATATATATATATATATATATATATATATATATATATATATATATATATATATATATATATATATATATATATATATATATATATATATATATATAATATGAAAAAGTGTTCTATAATTTATGGAACTCTGACAAGCATCACTATTAATAAAATTAATGCTCATCTATGTTCATCAACATCATCTGCTTTAGATATAGATCATCGGAATGGAAGTTACCGATGAAAAAGCAGAATAGGATAAAAGAAAGCTGGATAATCAAGGTCTTTTAAACTTTAAAGAAATATCAAACGCAACTATAAAAGAATTACAAAATCATCGAAAATTGTAAGACCAAGAGTGAGACTGAGAGAGAAGCTAAAGGAAATCACCAACAAAGTCAATAACGGATATTTCCGTTAAGAATAGTTTGGAAAATACTGAGGTTAAAGCAAATGGTCGATAGAGGGTTGAGATGGATTCCCCTTTTTAGAACACAGGTTGAATGAGGGCACGATTGAAGCATAGCTACTGACGAAATGGTTTGTTGGCAAGGCACATACAAGCTCAGAAAACAACATGCTTTAAGAACCACAGTTCGGATAGCATCAGGACCAGAAGCCTTATTAGTATTTAACTCAGGGAGCACAAATGATAGTTTAGAAGAAATTAGTCATAAATAAGCTGAGGAGAAGGAACAGCTCCAGAGTCGTCTAAAGTGAAATTAGAGGCAAAGATGTGAGTGAAGAGTTAAGCTTTAGCAGAAGGTAATACAGCTGTGATGCCGTTGAAAGAAACTAGAGGATGGAAAAAGAAGAAGTAAAGTAAAATTGAGATATTTGCAATATAAAAAGGAAGAGTGATCAGAAAAAATATCGCAGTTTTTTTCGGAGAAAAGAGTTCTTAGTGTTATGTAGGATAGATTTACAATGATTCCGGAATTAAACGAAAAAAGCATGAGATTCTTGAGTTTGAAGATGTCGGTAATTCCTAAAGGAATCGTCCCTGCGAAGAACAACAAGAACAAGCAGGATTAAGCTAAAGCTTTTTAGTTTTAGTTGAAGGGAAAAGGGAATGACCAAGGTAAAATGCTCTGTGCTCTTAGAGGAATCCTCTCGACTAAGCAGTAATCATTCCAAGGGAAATCAAAGAAATATAACCGCAAATCGGATCAGTTAGATGCCTCAAAATGACAAAAACGTAGAAGGCAGAGGTCTTATTGTGGAATAATTGAAGATATAGAACAGGATTCAGAGATAAGAACCTAGAGGAGGAAAGAGCTTAACAGTGTATGAAGAAAGATTAGAAGTTCAATAATGGTTAAGAATGTTGAGTTCATATCCAATGCTATTGCGAAAATTAATAAGGAGGCGCACCATCTGGTCAAGGTTACTCTATATAGAGAAATGGAATATAGTTTACCGGCTGCATCTTGAGGAATAGAAGAATGTCATTGATTTTGATAATCACTGAAATCACCTAAAATGAAATAAAATGAAAGGAGAAGAGTTGAGAATGTAATCTGTTCTAGATGCACTAAGAATTTAAGATAAATAAGCGGAACCAATGAATTTATTCACAGATTAAGAAAAGAGTCTAAGCAAGAAAGTTTAAAATTCTGAAGACTCCAAATTATTAAAGCAAGAACAAACAACGTCTTTGGGTACACATACACAGCATTCACCTTTGTCTGAAAAGTGAGGATACAGACTGTAAAAGGGATGGGAGTAGGGATTACTATTGGAACATCTAAGTACCTAAGTTTCAGCCAATAACAAAAGTGAAGTCTAGAGGAAGAGAGGTTTTGTTCAACAAAACGGAAATTAGTATAAAGATAGCGAATGTTGCAGAAATTAATGGAAAAAGAAGATTGCACCAGAGCAAGACTGCGACGACCTCTTTCTGACACCAACCCAATCACCGAAGTAAAGATGGGGTTAGAGGTGGACGACAATTATTGTTTGGGTGATATCCTTCCGAAATTTTGCGCTATTTAAAAAAATAAAAATTGCTTAAAATTTGTCTTTTACGCTTGTGGTGTAAATGTGAGAAGAAATGGGAAAATTGGAGGAAGTGATCCATTAAGCGTGTTCCCAAAGCATTACAGTGCATGGTTGATAGTACGATAGAGTACCCCTATAAAGATGAAGCGTGAAAAGGACGAACTATAAGGCAAAGGAATGAAGAGGAATATTTCAAACCAACTAGTACTTTGTGGGATATGCTTCAGCACTTTGCTGGATATGCTTGCATCACTTCGGACGGCAAATACTTCCTTAACCTTTCATATATATATATATATATATATATATATATATATATATATATATATATATATATATATATATATATATATATATATATATATATATATATATATATATATATATATATATATATATATATATATATATATATATATATATATATATATATATATATATATATATATATATATATATATATATATATATATATATTATATATATATATATGTCTCTTCTGGTGGGCAAAGACCGGAAGCGACTCAGAATACCCAACCTCTTAGAAGCTTGTTTAAAGAGGAGTAATGTGATCTTTCCAAGAAAGATCACGAGAAACAGAAACACCGGGAATACTGAGGACAGATGAAGGTTTGAGTTGAGTATTTTCGAAGAAGTTGTTATTTTGGATGGAAGATTGTGTCAAGTAGAAATATGGAGGAATTGAGTGTTTTGGCATCGAAAACGACCATGTTTCCTCTGCCCCAATTTGAAATACGAGAAAGATCAGAGATCTGTTGCTCCAAAGCCATCCTTCTTATGCGTCTTTAAAAGTAAAAGGAATAATTAAGGGTTGAGTCATCGGCATAGTAGTGGATAGGAGACAAAGCAATAGATAGAAGGTCATTGATTAAAATTAGAAAAAGAGTTGGGAGATAGGACAGATCCTTGAAGGACCCACTATTTATAGATTTAAAGGAAGAATGGTGTCCATCTACAACAGCTGGTATAGAAAGGAAATCAGAAAGAAGGTCACAGAGAGAAAGATAGATTCCGAAAGAGGTAAGTTTGAAATTAAATCTATGTGCCAGACTCTATCGAAGGTTTTCGATATGTCTAGCGCCACAGCGAAAGACTCACCGAAACCCCGAAGAGCGAAGGACCAAGAGTCAGAAAGCAGGGAAAGAAGATCAACAGTAAATCGCTCTTTACGAAAGAAATACTGACTATCAGTGATAAGATTAGAAAAATTAAGGTGTTTCCAAATCTTCCTGTTAAGGATAGATTCGAAAACTTGCGGATTCTTGCCGAAGACTTGAAGAGACAGAACAAGGTACAGAGATAAGAAGGTGCATCGGATGAACCCAGAGGAGGAAAGAGTTTAACAGTATAAGTAGAAGGATAAGAGGCTAAGAAAAGATCAAGTATGTTGGATTCATCACCAACACCGTCAGGGATACGGGTAAGGAGTTTCACCAACATGCTCAAGGTTGTTCTGAATAGAAAAGTCGTAGGCTAATTCACCGGAAGGATCATGAGAACTAGATGAAAGCCATTGGCGGAGGTAAACATTGAAATCACCTAAATGATGATTTCGGAGAAAGAAATAGAAGAAAGAATGTGCTCTATTTTAGAGTTTAAATAGTCGAAGAATTTTTTATAGTCAGTAAAATTAGGGGATAAATAAACAGAATAAAAAAATTTAGTAGTAGAATTCCTAGAGAGCTTAGCACAAAAAGTAGAGAATTCAGTAGACTCTAAATTAGAGTCAATATATATATATATATATATATATATATATATATATATATATATATATATATATATATATATATATATATATATATATATATATATATATATATATATATATATATATATATATATATATATATATATATATATATATATATATATATATATATATATATATATATATATATATATATATATATATATATATATATATATATATATATATATATATATATATATATATATATATATATATATAAAAGGTTATGTGCGAATGAAAAAGCTCCCATAAAACGTTGAGTGAATTAGATAAATACACCAATTTTTCCCACTAATTAGCGAACATCCCTTCAGTGTTGATACCAAAAGAATATCTATTGCGATAAGCATGTGAAGGACAGTCCTAGGCCAAAGGTCATGCATATATATATATATATATATATATATATATATATATATATATATATATATATATATATATATATATATATATATATATATATATATATATATATATATATATATATATATATATATATATATATATATATATATATATATATATATATATATATATATATATATATATATATATATATATATATATATATATATATATATATATATATATATATATATATATATATATATATATATATATATATATATATATATATATATATAGTATATATATATATATATATATATATATATATATATATATATATATATATATATATATATATATATATATATATATATATATATATATATATATATATATATATATATATATATATATATATATATATATATATATATATATATATATATATATATATATATATATATATATATATATATATATATATATATATATATATATATATATCGCGTCATTCCAAAGTTGTCTTTTAAAAGAAAATTAAGGTGGTGATATAAGCTTTAGATTGTAAAATAGGCTTCCTTTTCATATTTTTTTTGTTCGTTATGCATTTAAATATTTATTCACATTATGCAAATTTCCGGAAAATTTATTATAGGTTTATTACAGAAAATAATAAATAAAAGTTAAACTATTTTGAACTGTCCATATATATATATATATATATATATATATATATATATATATATATATATATATATATATATATATAATATATATATATATATATATATATATATATATATATATATATATATATATATATATATATATATGCATGTGTATGTGTATGAAATATGGCGTAAAAGATGGGCATGTGAGTAAGTAGTACGTTTGCCTCGCGAAAATGATCCCACGGTTTTGTTGTCTGTGTGTTCGGTGCTGCTGCAAAGTGGAAACTCTTTTGATTCATAATTGCAGGAATCACCACCTTAATTTTCTTTTAAAAGACAACTTTGGAATGACGCCATCATTATAATTACTTTTAAAGAAAGCGATGCTCTTCATTTATTTAGTTATCTACACACACATACAAATACACACAAACTATATATATATATATATATATATATATATATATATATATATATATATATATATATATATATATATATATATATATATATATATATATATATATATATATATATATATATATATATATATATATATATATATATATATATATATATATATATATATATATATATATATATTATATATATTTTTTTTTTTTTTTTTTTTTTTTTTTTTTTTTTTTTTGTCTCCTCCGGTGGGCAAAGGCCAGCCGAAGGCCTACCAAATTCCACCGGAGTTGGGGAAGGATCTATAATCATGGTCGATTAATGGCCGACGTGTCCAGATACACAGGCGTTTGAAAGTATGCAAGTCAAAGGAAGTTGGGAAAACAGATAAAGGGAGTGTGTTCCAGACTTTACCAGTAGAGTATATGTAAGACTGAGCATAGCGGTTAAGTCTGGGGTCGGAGAGTTGGACAGAGAAAGGATGAGAATGTGTAGAAAGGCGTGTCGCACGAGCTCTTCTCAATGGAGGAGGTATGCAACGAGAGAGTTCAGAAGAGCAGTGTCTGTTGTAATAGCGATAGTAAAGAGAGAGTGACGCAACAATTCGACGGGCAGAAAGAGATTGAAGAGAGTTAGTAAGAGTAGGAGAGTTGATGAGACGAAATGCCCTTGACTCCACCTTCTCTAAGAGAGCTGTATGTGTGGAACCACCCCAGATGTGCGAAGCATACTCCATACAGGGACGAACAACACCCCTATACAGAGCAAGCAACTGGGGTGGCGTGAAGTAATTCTGAAGTAATATATATATATATATATATAT
>SEYY01000257.1:130895-133395 GCA_009176605.1 Armadillidium nasatum
GGCAAAAAGAAAAAAAAAGAAAAAAAAATAATAATTTTTCTTGACAAAATTATAAAATCACCAAAACACGAAATTCATGAAAATTTTCGATTTCTCAAAAAAAATTATCAAGGCTAAAGACCGACTGTGAAAAAAGCTTCGATGTCTCCCACCATTGATCACAAAACTCAAAGTATGGCAATGTTCTTTCAACCCCGTTGATATATGTTTCTTTTTTCATTATTTTCAGTTTATTTTAAAGCAAAATATTTAATATGTAAAAACTTTATTTCTTTCCATTGTTAAAATTTGTTTGAAAGAAACGGTGCTTCAATTGTTCTCTTAACAATGAAATCTTTTAAATCATTCATTTACCTCTTTATGACAAGAATAAAGATAAAAATTTTAAAAAAAGTATATATATATATATATATATATATATATATATATATATATATATATATATATATATATATATATATATATATTATATATATATATATATATATATATATATATATATATATATATATATATATATATATATATATGTTAGTGATGGATCGGATGTTATATTTTCTCATTTGCGGATGCGGATATAGAATTCCCGTCAAGTGCGGATGCGGTTTCGGATGCTGATGTTGAATTTTCGAAAGTGCGGATGCGTATGCAAATGCGAATGTTGAATTTTTGCAAGTGCAAATGCTGATGCGGATGTTAATTTTGATGAGGATTCTCCGCGGATTCGGATGCCATCACTAATATATATATATATATATATTATATATATATATATATATATATATATATATATATATATATATATATATATATATATATATATATATATATATATATATATATATATATATATATATATATATATATATATATATACATACAAATATATATAAGTAGTAAGGACAGCCAGATTGGCCTAACGCTCTCAGGGACCTTCCTGACCTTTTTTTTATGATTTAGTGACCCGCACGGACCCATCCCCCTACCCCCCAGATTCGAAAAAAAAAAAAAAACAATTCAGCCGGATTGAACTTCAAAAAAGTGTCAGGAAAGATTGTGAGGAGAACATAGCAATACCGAAAGCTTCGATAACTTCCTGACACCTATTTAGGGGGGCTCGCGGGACCCCCAGGGGCCCTTTCCCCAGGCTAGAGTCCAATTTTGACAAGCTGAAACCCCCAAAATGGTGTCAGGAAAAAGCATGAGGTTAATTTGAACGGAATGATTTGCAATTGCAAATCAAAATCCCGTTAGGCTTATCTGGCAGTTGATCTCGATCTCTTTACTACTTATATATATATATATATATATATATTATATATATATATATATATATATATATATATATATATATATATTATATATATATATATATATATATATATATATAATTTTACATTAAGAAAAGGATATTTGCCATCACTAGTGGATGAAACAAAGGCCTCTGTCATTTTCCTAACATAATATATACGAGATTAATTAAAGGAAACAGAAAATATTTAAATTTACTTTGGTAGCATTGCTCGATTGTTAGTAATGAGTAACAGATATCAACTCACACCATTTTGCCATTTAGTTATCATGGATACTTAAAAGTAGTGAGAAACATGCTTTTACCATGAAAGCTTTTTATAAAAACAATGATGGTGAGGAGGCTGCGAGCGAAGAATTTTGCTGTCATTTTAATTCAGTACGCGCAACGATTGTGTTTCGTCAGCACATGCACTTAAATAGGTAATTTTGAGGAAATAATTTAGGCAATGAAAGAGAAACCTCCAATTAGGGTGTGAAGCGTTCGTACGTCAGAGAATATCGAAACTGTTCAAGTTGCTTTTATAAGAAGCTCACATCGTTTAATTTGTCGTCAGACAGAGTTTTTAATGTCTTTACAGTTGCATAGTTCAACTGTTCAAAGAATACTAGTACAGACTTACATTATCTTCCATTCAAGATGCAGATCGTTCAGGAACTCAAACCCAACGATCACCTAACTCGACGTCAATTTTGCAAACGAATGATTATAAATATAAACAGTATAATTTAAAGAAATACTGACATGGATGTCAAAAATGTCGACGATTTGACCTGTCGACGATTTTTCCTGTCGACGATTTGGGTATAGCACCACATGGATTAGCAGATCTTCTTATTTTCTGCAGTGCAATTGCTTCACTTTAAAAGCAAAGTATATTGCAGTCGAGCTGAGCTACGACGACGGAAGAATTAAATACCAAGATTCGAGAAACAATTGCCGAATATATATATATATTATATATATATATATATATATATATATATATATATATATATATATATATATATATATATATATATATATATATATATATATATATATATATATATATATATATATATGATTATATAGGCTCTTTTTGCAACAACAATAAAAAAATAACAGTAGACTTCTTTTATTTTAAGTTAATTTTGTTTTTAAGATCAATTAAAGTAATTAGAGTTAAAAATATGAGAAATATTAAAA